>JAODLL010014807.1:14602-27102 GCA_026546735.1 Forbesichthys agassizii | reverse complement strand
AACACAATTATGCCACACAGCCATGCACCCCCCCCTACACACACACAGACACGCACACGCGTGCACACACATACACATGCTGTGACACACACACATGCAGGCACAAGTGCATTCAAGGCCTTTTGTAGCTTTTCAGGTAAATGTTGATTGCAACACGTTTTGAAAGGCCATGCTAAACCTACCTGTTATTTTACTGTAGGACATCACTTAAATCTTTTGTCCCAAACAAACCAGGATGTGGCATTTCAAGCTCTCTCTCTCTCTCTCTCTCTCTCTCTCTTTCTTTCTTTCTGCCTGTCTATGTGTCTCTCCACCATGTACTCTACTGTATGTACCACGGCACCTCCTCTCAAACAGAGCGGACTCTTGTCTGGTTTTGCAGCTGAGTCGTTCCCTGGCCGCCATGCCGTGCCTACCTCTCACCTGGCCCAATAAAGACGTCTGTCGTTGGGCCAGGGTGTCCGCACCCTCACCGCATGTCATCGCCACGCCTCGTCATGTCGCCTGTCCGTCACGGGGGCCCAGCTGTAGAAGAAGGTTTTGGTGCGGCTGCAAGATATTTAAAAAGATGTACAATAATAAGAATAATAATAAGAATAATACTTGTAATTGAAAATCTGGTCCAAATCCGGTCAAATGTAATTTGGTCAAAAAACACATTTATTAATTAATTTATAGTTCATGTGCTCTATTCCCACCAGGACACAGACAGGCTATTCTGTAGTTGTAAATTACAATGCACAGTATCGCCCTGAGTTGTTTTTCAGTACACATTAAAAGAGAGGGATCCTTGAAATGTTCAGCCTACCTTTTCTTTTCTTCCAAGTCTATTTATATTGCCTTTTTATTGGTGTTGGCAACACGACAAGCGACATGCTCACCACCAGGTGGTGACAAGCACAAGTGTAAAGGCCTAATTACCTTAATAGAAGAAGACAAGAGACAGTATGTGTCATGCAGGGACATCATGACAGCTGTTCTAACAGCGCATGGACAAGCAACTCAAACACAGTATGTGAATGGTTGGTCATTTTTGTTTATCTCTCAGAAGGTATTCTGTACATCGCTGAATAAAACCCTGTCTCCCTCTCAAAACCCTCCACCGATGAATTCCTCGATTTTATAAACCCTACCAGTGCTGCCCTTTGCATATTTAAAGTATGCGTGTGCTGAAGCATCTGCCTGGCATTCATTGGTTTACACAGTGTATAAAACGTAAAACGGAGGGGACAAAGCGCAGCCTTGCAGGGTTCCTGTGGTAATGGTTTTATGGGAAGAGCTGGCAGAATTGAATCTGACTTGCTGACTGCCATCAGCCAAGGAATTGTTAATCCACACAATGAGCTTTGTATTTGCTCAGAGTGTTAGCCCAGCATCGCGCGGGATTGGACGTATTGGATGCACTGTTAAAATCCACAAACACACAATTTTAACCATGCTCTGAGCATCTTAATAAAGTCGCTCGTAGATGTTATTAATCATAGTCAGCAGCAGCGTGCCTTCAACACCTCTCTCTGCAGAGAGAGGTTGCTTTAATTCAATTTTTTTGTTAACATTTCATCGCTACAGATTTGAAGGAAAATGCGTTTGTTGTTTTTGGGATCATTGGCACAATTACAGTCAACTGGGCCGCTCGTTCCCTATGTCTGATATCTTATGTCGTCTGGGGAAGGGGGGCGCAGGGGCGGTTACACATCTAGAAAGCATGATCTAACGTCATCATCTAAAGAAATGACAAAACCCATATCCACCCTGCCCTTTACGTTCATAATGGCCTTAGTCTGTTCTAATGTAAAATCACATGGAAAGAGTGTATCAACACTACAGTAAAAATCACACATACTTAACTGTTCATTATCATTAAATCTGTAAGTCTTGCAGTGATTCTCAGGCTTATGTGAGATTTGCTCGAACACTGACATTTACATCCAGACATTTACTTTCACACCATTGCTTTCTGGCGAAGAACAAACCATGCATTTTGACTTACTGTATTCAATTTAGATCTTAAAATTGTATTCTGACATATTGTTCTTATTGTCTTATATATTCTTTAGTTTAAATGCTTTAAAACATTTTTTATTAAACATTTCAATAATGCATTCTATTTTAATCCTTGTTATTTTATAACATATTTTCATGTGGTCGATGCATGAGTGTCTGCATCGGTATCGGGACTAAAAACATTTTGACAAGTCCCTACCTGAAGGTTCCAACAAGACATTTGAAAGGCATGTGGTGTTTACGTCATGTAGGTGATTATAGATGGAATAAATTAACCTTTGTTGCTTTTTAAACTAATAAAACCATTGCTGTTCTGCCATTTCCTCAGAAGAGTTGAGGTTAACGTAGTATATTTATATATGTATCTGAAAAAATTCATGAGAACTAAGGAAGCCATAACAGCCATAACAAACTGATTTCATCCTCATGAAAAGTTCTCATGTCTGCCGGTACTGGTAATCCCACTATGAAAACATAGACATTTCTCTTACAATCCTCCTATTTTAATGAAATCTTCTTTTTTACCCATGCCGCACCTGCTTTAAGAGGAGCTTTTCTCCCGAGACGTATTTTCATTTACTTGTGCCCCCAGGTTTTTCAATCCTACATTCATTGCAAAGCAAACAAACAAGTTCCGGGCTTGTGCAGCAGACACAAATATAGACATGAGTTATGAGATTTAGACAACCGGGAAGGTCTTTCCACGCTAATACACACCTGATTGTCTCCCACCCTCCCCCTCCCCTGCCTCATCACCCCCCTCCCTCCAAACCCTCCTGACCTGAGTAGACAGCGGCGGTGGAATAAAGCGATTACTATTAACCGTTTACGTGCCGCGTGTTATGATTTATGGAGCCAGAGAGGGCCCAGTTTGGGTGTCACGGTGGATTACCACCAGCATCTGTCTTGCGGTTTTGGCAGCTCATTGAACCACCCCTCACGTCCAGCCCACTGGCTGGCCACACCCCCTTCCTCCTCCGTCTCTCCGCAAGATACCCGTACACCTCCATGTACCTCCCCCTCCATCCTCTCCTCCTCCAGCCATCCAACCAGCCATCCATCCATCCATCCGTCTGCACATCTGTTTCTCGTTGGGGTCCAGCGTCTCTGGAGGACTTGAAGGCATTACGCACTGGCACAGGGCACTTATCGCCGTGCTGAGGTGACTTGAAAGGAAGAGGCGAGAATTATAGAAAATGAAGTGTCACCGAAATAAAAAATCGCCCGAGATTAGCAGCAATTACGCCTAATGTTTGCCGCTCGGCGCATCTGTGCATCAGATGGACCCAGAGACACCGGCTGTATCACAGAGACATAATAGAGGGATGAGGAGGAGGGAGAGAACGGAAGGGGGGGGGGGGAGAGATATATACTATATAGAGAGAAAGAGATGGGGGGTAGAGACAGAGAGAGAGATAGAGAGGGAGATATATATAATGTGTAGAGAGAGAGAGAGAGAGAGAGAGAGAGAGAGAGAGACGGGGGGGCGGGGGGACAGAGAGAGACAGAGAGAGACAGAGAGAGAGCGCTCTAGTCAGTAGGTTCTTTCAGAGCCTGGAGGCTGCCTGACCAGTCCCTCGTCATGACAAAATGGAAAGACGCGTGAGAGAGTGCCCGAGCTAGCGAAAACCTCCCAGCAATGTGGCAGTGCGGTCAGATTACTGTAGCAGAGTGAATATTATATTATATATTATGATTATATGTTTAGCGGATTAGCACTGCTAAATCTGAGGCCATGGTTCTCAGCAGGAAACCGATGGAGTGCCTACTCCGGGTAGGGAATGAGTCCTTATTCCCAAGTGAAGGAGTTTAAGTACAACGGGGTCTTGTTAGCGAGTGAGGGAACTATGGAGCTGGAGATTGGCTGGAGAATCAGAGCAGCAGGAGCGGTATTGCAATCGCCTTACCGCACCGTTGTAACGAAAAGAGAGTAGTAAGAAATGATTACTTTAGTAAGTTCATACCCAAAATGACGGGCTTTGAAACTGTAAATGAGCTCTTGAAATTAGAAATACAACTAGGAGAAGGCAAGAAACATGTCTCGCTGCCAAATGTGTTAGCATGCCACAACCTAAGGGGAGTGACCTTTACCGTACCAGCACACACACACACATACAAACACACACAGGAGTGGTTTGGTGGATATTAGTTAGAAGTCATGTTACACTAATGTTCATATTTGTGTACTGTCCAAAGTGTTGGACTGTATTTTGTATTTGTTGCTTGGTTTTGTTTTCTACGCTTTGGCAACACTGTCTTTGAACTTTCATGCCAATAAAGCAAATTGAATTGAATATAATTTTACAGAGAAGTTTTGGAAGGAGGGGGGCGTCATTTCACCCTTTATGCAGCCCAGAGCAACCCAGCATTCCATGCGAGTCAATGGGGAGGCACACGGATTTCACCATACTATTGACCAATATTTCTCTCTGGGGGCGATAATGGGTATTTTGAGTATATTACATTATTTCCCAAGGACATATGATCAATTTGAGGCCTCAATAGTGTTTCTACAGCAAACTATTTTGAGATAAATTGACTTTGTTTAGGGCCATGCATGGTATATTTAGCTGTCTGGGCACTGTTTAAGTCAGCCTCCACAGCTAAATGCCGTCAGCTATTGCAAGCTAAATGTAAGATAAGCATGTTTTGTCATCAACAAAGCCGCAGTACTACGCTTTGCTTCACAATGCATTTCGATGTGTGAGGCGGTGCCGCAGCGGACCGCAAAGCGATACTGTTTTGATTTGAGCTCCAAGTTAGAAAGAATGATTTTAAGTCCTGCCTTTAAGACTCTAGAAGCATTACATTTTTACTCCATTGAAATTCATTACAGTGCAACATCTTTCTATACATTCTAAACTCATTCACTGTAGTGCTCTATGTATACTGCGGATGGAGTATCAAGGGAACGCATGGTTGTGCAGTCATAACTGTGTATCTTAACAATAGTCACGTTTCCAAGGCGGGGGGGGTTAGCATCCTCATAATTGGAACCAGGTTCCTACTGAGCTTTATTAGTCACCTATTAGTCACCAAGAGCGCCGGAGAGCTTCGGCCAAGTCACACTGTGGAACCCTTATGGCGATCGTTGGCCCCGAGGCAGCTCAGTAGGTTTACAGTTACAGTCACAGCCGTTGAACTGCCCCCCCGACCCGACCCTACACGTGAACGTTGTCCAAGTGTGATCAACAATCAAATTAATCACTGTTCAGTGTAACCGTGGCCTTCCTCTTAAACAGTGATTTGCACTATAATTATCCCTAATTATCAAGCCTCCATTCACTCACCGTTTCTGTCTATCGTCTTGTTTTTTGGACGCCATGGTCACAGTGGCTGCATTAATCAGCGGTAAAGGATTGAGGGGGAAAAAATGACTTTCCACTGGTGGTTTTTGGTGCATCAGATTATTTTTCATGCCTCTTTAGCGCATGTTCCCGATGGCCCCGGACAAGGAGAGGGTACAAATGCATGACATCACGGCACGCGCGTTGGAGGGTGTTTGAACCTCGCTTTCCCTCTTTTGGCCAAAGCCGAAAAAACGCGTCCCACATTTACCAGAGAGTCCACATTTGTTATAATTGCACCCTCATTCGCTGCGATAGGTTGTGTTTGCGTGCAGTGGAGCTTACAGTGGTTTTGTTTTTATTTTATACTTTTATTTTCTCTGACTTCTGAATGAATACGAGCTCTTCTTCAGATATCCATCAGCCCATTGTGAACGGAACACACCACTTTAATTACACAAGGGGAGGATGCCGGTTGCGGTACTCGTTACCATGAAATGACATTTACGGGAGGGAACATCCCACTTAAAATGTAACTGTGTATTATTAGATGCCATGTTGTTGACATTTTTCCCCCCTCACGGCACTCGTTTTGAAAGATGCCTGTTCAGGGCGGCTTTTAGACGCGGAGATAACAATGGGGGCCTTTCTCGTGTATGCGTCTTTAGTTGTTAATGCTGACATCAGTGGTTCTTTGTGGTGTCGGCCAGCACATCTGCGCATGGTCTCTCCGCTGAACAGAGAGCTCGCCCCGGGTGCATCTGGCGCAATCCTGGCTCGTTCTCTCTCTCTCCCTCCATTGCTCCATCCCTGATCTTACGCCCAGGGAGTGTCTTTTCAAAATGGGCCTGAATGCTGAATAGTAAATTTCATTAGAGTTCCTCAGTTGAACCAAACGCGACACGCAACTTTCTTATGGGGTTATGTGCGGTTCCGTGGCATGGGGGATCAATAAACAGGGTATACTTACAGTTTGAAGTCTTTTTGTTAGTGTTTTCATTCTGTTAAAACGTACGAGGAGACGGACGTTGCGTTAAATGATCCTCACAAGTTTGTCTTGGGTTGTATGGCATTGATGCACGATGACACTGTAGCTGTTTAAACAGCTTAAATCGGCTGTAAGTTGGATATGTGAGTTGCAAGGAGAGCTAGATAAAAATGGAGGAGGAAGAAGAATAATAAGAAGGAAACAGAGCAAGATATTGTCAAGCCCAATAAGACAGATGTTGTAGCTGTGTGCTCATTCATTTGATTGACAGGCGTGGTAGATTTGCCAGACCAGTCAAGGGGCCTTAATTGGTCAGAATCTAAATCGACTTATAGAAACCAGGACAATCACCCAGAGAAGATGTTGTATCTCACAGAGCATTTCACTGACAGATGTCTTTGTCAATACTGTACTGTATGTCAATGTCATTCATTACGTTCAATGTATAGCTCCCAAATGTTACCCACAGTTTCTTAAACAAGAATCCTGCTTTTCCCAAGCCAGGCCTGTTTCATCTGTTTCTGTAGAGCAACAAGGAAGATGTCAAACACAGGTGTATGTTGAATCTTTCGTGGCACAGAAGCATACCGGAAGCATAACTTTTGCTTTCATCAAACAAGTAAAACTGCTCTTTACCAAACCTATAATAATGTCCCGTCAACAGCGTAGCAATGCCGTGTTAGGGACTTACTGTTTGATAGTGTTACACTACACTAGTATGCCCCGGAGATACATCTGTGATACATAACACAGCCCGTAAGTGCCAAGGGAAAATCATTGGCTAAACATAGCGACTGGTCTTTAATAAATGCGCATGAATAGATCGGAGTGTGACTTGATATAGGCCGATAATAAACTGACTCCAAATTAGATAAAGATTAAAAAACACAAAGACACATGGAGACATGTTTTGTTTGCTGTGTTCCTTTCAATCTCTCTCCCTCTTTCACTCTCTTTGTCACTGGATTACATTTTTTCTTGGTTTGCATTTCTCCACCGCTTGATCAGACCAGGCCGTAACGCACAATGAAATATTCAACATCGAATTACCATGGCACATTCGATATAAACCGAATTTACCGCTGGGACTTGTCCAAACCACCATATGTGGAGGAACTTGTTCTCCTGCATAGAGCATGACAGATTCCGTTAATGTAACAAAGCCTTAAATCATTGGAGCGCTACCTTTCTACATAGCGGGAATAAAGAGCTTTGAAATGCAGAGGTCCAAAATGGAGACACCGTAGTCTTCTGGCTTGTAGGGGGCACACCTCTCTGTGGTGTCAGACAGAAACAGTTATAGTTTAACAAATACGTTTTCTTGTTTTTTATGGCACCAAATTTAATGAACAGAGATGGTAGCAGGCTCGGTGTTGGTCATGCTCGCATGTCTCCCACACACGTCTATGTATTCGGTTTATAGAGGAGAGTGTTAATGGATCTCAGGTGGCACACAATGTCTCTCTCACCTCAGGACCAATGCTAAAAGCTGCTAATGTTTTCCAGACGCAATTCTTTCCGGATTCGCCTCCGTCCTCGACAAACGCCACTCACCTTAGATGACTCTCCATGATGGCCACATGTAAGTTAAAGGCAGGGTTAGTCGTTCTTTAGAACGCTTGCTAACTTCTCGCTTAAATCAAAACAATATTCCTTTGTGACCTTCACCCACACACTGCAATGCATTGTGAAGCAAAGCGTAGTATTCTGGCTTTGTTGATGTGAGCAGTGTTCACCATTTTATTTATGCTCCTATTTACAGAACAGAAGCTAGCAAAACGCGAGGATATGTTTACACAAAGTATTAGCTTACAATTAGCTTGCAATAGCTGACTATACCTTTAAGTGCAACTAAAGGTGGAGTTAGCGATGCTTGATATTTGAACTCGATCAAAACTAAAACACCCCTGGCTTCAGTGCCAGAGGGTGCTCCCTCAGAAGCTCTGCTCTCCCCAAATTAGACATGCATTGCCAAGGGTGGTATAATGTTGTGTGGTGCGGTCTGCACCACTATGTTTGTGTTCCCATTTGCAGAGCCTGGGCTGTGTAGCAACACCAGAATATATATCCAGCACGCACACAGAACTGGCACCTAGCGGACCATGAGGAGCTATTTGCTATATAACTCCTGAATTTAATAAAAAGTGTATTTATTAGATTTGCTCACTCCACCTTTAAGAGTGCCATTAAACATGAGAATGTCAGTTAATAATGTTAATAATATCTTATGTGTGCCTCAGAAGAACATAAGGATGTAAAAATGAAGCCATTTGAGATAGTTTTGTGTATCGCTCTGTCCTGAAACCTCAAAATCCATAATCGTCAATTGTTCTTTAGTGCTGGTGCTGTTTAGGGTTCTTTGGGAACAAAGCAGAGGTCCCCTGTTGCTGGCAACCTTAAAGCACCCCCATATAAAACCTTCTAAATAAATGATCCTCTGAAACTGGTTGCATTTCATTCTCTATATAAACACAGCAAATCACATGCAGGTAATCAGTGTAGTGGGATTCTATCTTTCCTCGGGTGCGTTGTGCTGATTTGCACTGCGTACTTTCATTGGCAAACAGCCATCCATGTATTTCGAAACAGAGTTTAGCTGCTTTGAAAGAGACTTGTCCTTTTTTTTTGGCTGGATTCACTACTTTTTGCCAGATCCTGGCCTGTGCTTTGTGAGTGGCGAGCGAGGCAGATATAGTCGTGCATGTGAGCATGTGTAGTCAGTCAAGGCCCAATTAAGCGATCGCTGATGACGGCGAAAATTTACGATGGCAACGTTTTGTTGTTTGCATGTTTACGAGAATGTGCACCAGCGTGCACATAGCATCAATGAGCGCGTGCGTACAGTCAGGGCCTAATCCAGAGATCGCTGACGGAGTTCGTCATCTCCAGCTTGACTCATGTCACCTCTGGTCACGCTGAATGAATTACTGGAGGTCAGGCGGGGGTAAGGCTTGGCCCCTCGTCAGCAGGTCTTACTGGCCCCGCAGGCCCAGGACACACAGCACTTGGACAGGGCCAACTGTGGGAACCATCGGCCAATAAAAGAACCAAAAAAAAGAACAATTGCGGAATTGATAAACAGAATGAGTCGTATCCCTTCAAAACAGACCCAAAAAGAGAGATGAAAGATGGCTGCCCTTCTGGCAATGGCTTTGAGTGAAGCCAGTACGGCACCACATGCCCCCCCCCATCTCCAGTGATGTTGTTTGTTTATATGCTTGTCACCTCTCGCTGCCTCTGCTCCCTGACCCGTGTTGCTAGGAGACCACGGGGTGTTTCTGGTGTAGTTGCATCTTGCAGTAGGAGGGCTGTGACATGTTTTTTTTTTTTTGCTTAACTCAATCAAAGCACACGCACCTCTCGCTTCAATAACATTGGGTGCTCTATCAGAAGCTCCGCCCCCCACACACACACAATGGAAACACATTGCCAGGGCTGTGATTGTGTTGTGTGGTGCGGTGTGCACCACTTTGTCTCCTTCTATCTGTATCTTTACCTTACCTTTTCCTTTTCATATCCTAAAAGATCAAGCCGGGTTGTAGACATTGACACCTACGGGGTGTCCTAAATTACGTCAACGCATCTCTCTTTCTCCTTTGATCTGTTTGCCCCCACCTCCTAAATGTATGGCCGTAGCTCCTCCTAAGTGTACGGCCGTCGCTCCTCCTAAGTGTACGGCCGTCGCTCCTCCTAAGTGTACGGCCGTAGCACCTCCTAAGTGTATGGCTATAGCACCTCCTAAGTGTACGGCCATAGCCTCTGGATGCACAGCCAGGGACACATATATTTAGGGGACTGTAGCAGTAATTATAATAAGAACTCATGGGGTGTGATAACATTGTTAATAATATTGTTAGGAGTAAATTGAATTTAGAGAAATTGAGTTAGTGATATTGGTAGGTGGGATGGCTGCCTGCCTGCTCACGAGAGAGACGGGATATCGACTTACACTCAGCACTCAGCAAATATTTCCTCATTCGCATTTGTGTGGGAAGAAGGGGGGGGGGGGGGTGTTGTTTTTTTATTCTATCTATTTTTGTCCAGGAGCTTTATTGAAACCATTTAGTGTGGATCACTTTAACTGCAAAGTTTTTAGCATATCTGGCGCTGAAGTTGCAAAATCCAGTTCGAATGCTGTTTCATGTGAATTATATGGGTATTTGTTACAAAAGTGGTTGGTCACAAAGGATGAATTTGGATTTGTAAGATTTCAAAAATATGACACACAACATTAAAATAATGTTGCCTCCAGCATGCAATTGGAATAACTTTGCTATGCTGCAATGATAGCATGTAATAATTCCCGTGTGTTCCTTGTGAGACCATCCAGGGGGATTGGACCCCCTAAAGTTAGCAGAACAACCAATATGATTTGGAAATACAGGCACTGCATGAACCAGCCTAAATATAGTACTGTACATCATTGACGAACCACTTGATGATTGGTTGAACATATAGATTAAAATGTGAATGTGAAGCACACAATATCGGGATAGCCTCACATAAAATCTCATGAACCATTTTGTACAGTATGTTCTTCCCCAAAATGCAGCCTATTTTAAAAAGAACTTCTTGCTCTATTAATTTAATAATGCATATCCTCTGGTGCAACACTTTCTGTCATCATCAGTGGAACTGTACCAAAGAACACACTCTCTGTATATCAACACACACACACACACACACACACGCACGCACACACTCAATTTGTCCATTATATTGAAATACAGGTCTAACAACCAGTGTGTTGTTGTGTTCTCAAGAGATTATGCTTATAATCAAATCTAGGTTTTCAACATGTCACTGTTAGAATAGTCATAAACTTCTGCTCTAAGCGGCTGTACGATGCTGCTCTAAAGCAGACATCATCCTTCTGCTTTCATCTGGTTTAGTGAAGCTCTTCCAAAGTCCTTCAAGGCACGCCTCATGCAGTTATTTAGGAAGACTGTATAGGCAGGTGGCTTACGTCAACGCAACCACATGATTGGTTAAATAGGTTAATGCTTGGCAGTTATAAAGCAGATGATTGGCTCTTTTGGATTATGTGTTATTTGTATTTTTTCCTCCAACTGCCATATTTGCAGTTTGGGAACTCTCCCATAGAGCTACATTTAAACTTATACAAGTGGCATGTCTCCTTAGTGTTTCTGGATCTACCCTCAAGAGATATTGAGTCGGTGCACCGTTGGATGAACAGTGTCCTATTAGGCCAGTACACTGTTAGCTAAAACAATGTCCTATTGAGTCAGAACACTGTTAGCTAAAACAATGTCCTATTGACTCAGAACACTGTTAGCTAAAACAATGTCCTATTGAGTCAGAACACTGTTAGCTAAAACAGTGTCTTATTGGGTCAGTAAACTGTTAGCTAAAACAATGTCCTATTGAGTCAGAACACTGTTATCTAAAACAGTGTCTTATTGGGTCAGTAAACTGTTAGCTAAAACAATGTCCTATTGAGTCAGTACACTGTTAGCTAAAACAATGTCCTATTGAGTCAGAACACTGTTAGCTAAAACAGTGTCTTATTGGGTCAGTAAACTGTTAGCTAAAACAATGTCCTATTGTGTCAGTGCAACATTAGCTAAACAGTTACCTATTAGGCCAGTACACTGTTAGCTAAAACATTATCCTATTGGGTCAGTGCAACATTAGCTAAACAGTTACCTATTAGGCCAGCACACTGTTAGCTAAAACATTATCCTATTGTGTCAGTGTCCTGGTAACTAAAACATTGTCCTATTGGGTCAGCGCAACATTAGCTAAACAGTTACCTATTAGGCCAGTACACTGTTAGCTAAAACATTGTCCTATTGTGTCCTGTTAACTAAAACAGTGTCCTATTGGGTCAGTACACTGTTAGCTAAAACAGTGACCTATGGGGTCGGTGCAACATTATCTAAGAGTGTCCTATTGGGTCAGTGCAACATTAGCTAAACAGTGTCCTATTGGGTCATTACAACGTTAGCTAAAACAATTTCCTATTGGATCAGTGCATGTGCTCTGTTAGCCGTGTGTTCTGTTAGCGTGTACTCTGATAGCCATGTGCTCTGTTAGCCGTGTGTTCTGTTAAGGTGTACTCTGAATGCCAGGTGCTTTGATAGCCGTGTGTTCTGTTAGCGTGTGCTCTGAAAGCCATGTGCGGTTAGCCGTGTGTTCTGTTAGCGTGTACTCTGATAGCCATGTGCTCTGTTAGCCGTGTGTTCTGTTAAGGTGTACTC
>JAODLL010014796.1:0-21207 GCA_026546735.1 Forbesichthys agassizii | reverse complement strand
AACCTGAATACTCAATGAATATTTATTTTACATTATATATTTTGGTTTATTTTTTTTCTGCTTGATTGCTTTGTATAAGTAAAACGTTATTGTCTTGCTTGCATGCATGCTGTAAAAACCCAAAATTGAACAACCTTGAAGTGACTGTTCAGCTCATATCTGATGACCAGCTCAAAGAAGAGCGTCCGTAAAGCATGGTCAGAGCTGGCTGAGTTCAGTGCGAACACATCAAAGCTCCACCGGTCAACATCCTGCATGTGGAGGGAAAAGGATTGCTGTATCATGCGGTATACAAGTTATTTTTGTAGTGTCTTGAGAGCATGACTACTAACCTGTAGTGAGATTTATGTCAACGTTCACTTACTCTGAGGGAGTTTACGACGGCCTCGGGTTGGTCTGGCATGGATGCCTTGTAGGCCCTCTTAAACATCCTGGAGGAAAGTAATGTTTACGTTGAGTCCAGTAAGAGTTCCGAACTTGAGACAGTCCAGCCACCTGGCCTTAGAGTCTGTTAATGTGAATCATCTTAAGACTATCCTCTCCCTTCAGTCACAGCGCTGTACATGTAACTATGCATTACATGATAGTTTGCCTGGGTGTCTTTTGTTGTTATAATAGGATATAATAGTGTTGAATGATAACTCATTATTATTTTCCCATGACATTATGTGGAAAACAAGTATTTTAAAACTTCCTGTGCAAGATATTTTGATACAATACATCAGTATGTAGCATGTATGTATCATAGAATATAGCATGCTTATGCACAACCAGAAGTATAATTTGCCCTTCAACTGCTATGAAATCCCACAAATAATATTATGTTTCAATACACAATTAAGGCACATTATTGGACGAAACATTACCCATGCATTAAGTTTTATTTGTATTTTTGTATTACCTCTTTTTGCTTACTTTATGGCCAACAGTACCACTTCAGCTGTAACTCAACTATTTATTTTGTGTCATTAAACACTCTATCCTCAGGGTCATCAAAGTTTCCCTGCCTATTTGTGAAAACAAAGTTTGTCTGAATGCAATGTAAAGCACTGTGTTATAGTTGCATCTTCATGTTGGTCATGTGCACCATTTGCGCAAGTGTGTGTAGAAGTTATTTTGGTTCATATCGTACGCAAGAGGTCAGCTGTCAGAATTGTGTTTTATAAAGGCTTATTGTACATCCTCCTAAATCTTTTAAAAGTCCTATACCATTAACCTCTGCAGTTGTAGAAGCTGCTTTTAGTTGCAGAACACTTTGAATAGCTTTGCCAAAAAAAAAAGTTTACTCTCCCACACACCCGCATGCACACACATTTGTTATTTGTCATAATACCCATGGAAATAAAACATAAAGATTCCTACATGCGTCTAAGAAAGGAGATGTGTTGTCAAACCTTTCAACAAATATCCCAGCCTGCACTGCATGGACAATGCTGCGGAACTTTGGCTTATCATCTGAGCGGCGGGCAAGACGTCGGGGTCTCTGGGTGAAGGTGGAAGCCAGCCAATCAGTGACCTCTGACGGCACACCGTCTGAGTGCAACTGTTGAAGGTCATCTTCTGATTCCAGAGATTGCCTGAGAGTAAAAAGTGGTTCCTACGCAACTCGGCCATTTCATTTTGTACAAATTAAATGAAAATGCAACAATAATGATGAGAGAAGGGGAAGCCCACATCCCAAATAAAAGATAAATGTGTGTTTACTTTATATTCAGTAGTCCTACTGTAGCTTACACGAATGCATAACAGTGTTGTTGTATAGCTTATGCAATACTCTACCTTGATCCATCAAGGTAAACTGTCTCTAGCAATGATGCGGTTAAATCCAAATTCTTCTTGATTTCCTCAAAATCAACATCTTTCTCATCTAGCTGCTTTAGCATGCTCCTCAGCCTGAAAGACAATATGTTAATTTGTATGAAAGCAAAACAAACTACTACCTAGGTAAGGTATGTTATTAAACAATTTTGACATGAACTTTTTAAATGAAGTCATTTAAGTTGAAGGAATTACAAGAACAAAATGCATTGTGGACAAAACAGTGTCTGTTTCTGAACACTGTTTGATGAAAGCACTCCAGTGTTTTGACTGAGTGATTTGGCCCTTGGCTACTGAGGAAACAAGGTCCAAGAAGTGCTGTGACAACAGGATGAAAAAGACCCGCTAATGGGAAGAGAGTTCATTTGGAAGTTATTTAAATGCCATGCTGTCCGAAGAGCTGCGATCGTAAAAAACAGCTTTAATGCAGGTCCAGGTCTATAACCCTGGGTGGGTAGAAACTTCGGGAGATGTTAACTGGGCAGCTCATCTCCATTCTTTAAAATGTTCTTTCATTTGTGGAACCATACTTTAAATCATTGACATACAGTGCAAGTTAGAATAAAGCCTACTTGGTTATTATTTATGATACATTAAAACAAATCTCCGATGACCCTGTTGTCATCGCGACCTGACTCTGGAAAAGCGGATGAAGGTGGATGTATGGATGAATAAATAAACTTTTGTGTCAAACGGCTTTAAAATATCAGAAAAATATGCAGCATTTAGGCTTATATGCAACTGCTGGTCTAATTTTTATATTATGTTGACTCCAGTCATAGCTGGTATATGGCACTGACCTTCCAACTAATCATAAATTAGTTTGATACTCTAATATGTTTATTTAGACAGTTTGACGATTGGCTGTAAGAATGTACAAAATATTTTTTAAAAGTTAATATTGATTAAAGGGTGCACAAAGATAATGTCCACCACTGCCCCCCCCCCCCCAGTTCAGTTCAGTTCAGTTGTTTGTCATATATGTGTGCCGCACATTCAGTAATCCCATAATCATTATAACATCATCATAATGGAATGTATACTTTTGTATATACAAGATATAACATATATAGTATATATAACATAATTTATGCCAAATGTGCAGTGGCCTGAATGGTTGTATTCAAATAGTGTCATGCAATACAGCCAACTCTTGGGGATGAGAGGCTCACAGCTTTTCAAGTGTTTATCACGTTGGCATGGGCTTTCAAAAGCTGTTGAGTAATAAAAATAGCATGCATTGGAATGCCACAGCTCATTTTCAATTTAGTGTAATCTCTCTGATAAAGTGTCTGTGTGCATTGTGTCTATTCACAGTGAGCAAATGTAAGGCTATAAGGTAAAATCTACAAGCTAAACATTACAAAACAATGCTATTTAAACAAGGAATACATTGAAAAGATTTTCATTTACAATGAAATTTACAATGCAAATAATAATTAGTTAGAATTATTTTGTCACTCACTAATAAAAGAGAAACAAATATATTTACAATTGCATAAAGTTTTACAATGTATAAACAAACACTAAATCACAAATTGTGTGCGCTGTGTCAACATTGAGGGTGAGTTCACTGTGCTTAACAATGTCCTTACTCTACCACATAAATATCCCACATGAATATCCTACATGAACATAGAGATTCAGATGTTGCTTAGGTCGACAGGCCCTGCAGACAGTCAGTGCATTAACCAAAACAAAAACCACATGACAGCCAGTGTTGTGGCAGCCTGCCTACCACAGCAGAGATAGCGTAAGTGTGAGTGAGACACAAGTGTTCACACAAGTGTCTGCTCTAACAAGTCTTAGACATGCAATATTCAAATGCAGCATTTATTCCATTACGCTCTTGTGTGTTGCAGGAGCTGAGGCAGGAAACTGTTTTTAACCTGCAGATATGTCTTAGCAAGGTGGCAGGTTGTGAAATGTAAATATCAAGAAAGTGTTAACTGTTTCCTACAAACGCTTGCTGTTAACAAAGGCAAGTAAATGCCTGTATTGCAGTTGCATGTGATTTCTATATAATAAAAGTTATAAAGATGCACTTCTGATGTATTAAAGCATCACTATAATCACCCACACAAGGGTTAACAAACTCCTAGTCCCTGCCTTACCTAGAGATGGGAATCTGCAGCCGTTTCTTGCGAATTCTCAGTACCTCAGACATCCAGAATAGCGCTATGCAGGTATATTCCACTGTTACGAATAATAATACTGTTGTAGGGAAGTGACAAAGTGAAGTTCCTTCAAACACCAACACAAACTTGCATGTCCTGTGACAGACGTCGATTTCACCAACGTCCCACCTTCTTCTGGGGGGACCTACTCCACTTCATTCTGATTGGTTAGGCAAACCCAAAGTGTCAGTGTGCGTGCATGCATGTGTGCGCGCATGTGTGTATGTGTAAACTAGGGTTGTGCAGTGTGAGTGAGCTGACCTTGCTGATGAAGTGTTGACTGCAATGCTTTCAAGCAATGTGTACTCTAAACCTAAATGAGAATTTTCCACTGCTGCCACAAATCTCAGGAACTACAGTGGGAGGCATTCACTGCAAATCGCCAGAGACACCCAAACCAAAATACATAAACAGTGTTCACTCAGAAGCCACATGCAACAGCTCTGGCGGTCAAGCCTTCTGCTTACTGCCCGCATTGCCACACAGACAGTTTGGGCCACCACAATGTACTAACATAGATAGATAGATAGATAGATAGATAGAGAGCGAGAGAGAGCGTGAGAGAGCGAGAGAGAGAGAAAGAGAGAGCGCGAGAGAGCGAGAGAGCGAGAAAGAGAGAGAGAGAGAGCGAGAGAGAGAGAGCGAGAGAGAGAGAGAGAGAGAGAAAGAAAGAGAGACAGAGGAATTTATTTTTTCTAAACTGTATCATTCTGTGTGTAATCTCTGCTTATTCCAACATTTCACTAAAAGAGGCAATGCAATTCATTGTACTGCATGTAGCAGCATGTGAAATGCATAGATATTGTTAAGATTACGTGTGTTTATTTATGAACACAATATTTGAATACATATTACACTGTATATGGATGTTGGAGGCACTGAAAGGTTTGACATGACACCTGTGGAACCTATCCGTGCATGCAATGGTTGGCCAGTGCAGAGGGAAGTATAGACAAAGCACACACAGAGGTTAATGTAGCACTGGAACTGTTGCCGCCGGTGTAAACAACCCGTAGGGTATTCCAATGGCGTTTACACAAAAACATTTACATTAGAGAGAGAGAGAGAGAGAGTTAACGGTAGTTCCAATGAGAATGGCACACAAACAAATGTCAAGTAGAGATGTGGTACTGTACAGTGAAGAATTCTGGATCATCATAGACAGCCATGAAGTCAACCCCTTACTACTTTTACAGACCCTTAATTCATTGCAGTCTTTTTATAAAGCTGTGCTGCAACGTGGCTTGGGAAAGCCCCAGTGTCTGTGTGTGCTGCCTTACTTTGGCCACTGGGTCAAAGTGACTCTCATGCTCCCATGCTCTTTGACATGGCACCAGATATTGCCAAATGTACAGTATGTGTTTGTCTCTTGTCATGTCAAGGTACCTTTCCACGACAGTAATCTGTCCGAATAGACACCAGGGTATACTTCTGATACATATGCAGACAAGCGCTCTAGTCTTTGTACGAGATGGGAAGGAGACATTCATTTAAGATTCATCACCTTCATCAAATTCAAGTTAAATGAATGCATGCATGCACCTTCTACAATACAGTGTTTACTATGTGTCTTTTGTGCCATATCTTCATTTATTCCCTTGAGATGACAATGATTGAATTGTCAAAAACTGAATGGTCGGCTATAATTCACTTACTCTTTACAAAGATTATGGCAGACTGACAAATATGACGTTAGATAAAGGGTAAATGTATTTCCCTTACAGGAACCAGATGTTTCACTGCTCCTGTTACATGTTACTGTATATGCATGCAGTATGTTACATGCTTTCAAACGTGTTCTTTAGACTACAACAAAATGTTTATCAGTTATTCTTTTAAATGCATTATTTTGAATAATGAATGGTGAATATATTGCATGGCTCATAATACTGACATCACGAACTACGAACCAACCGTATTACTGTACCAGAGATGTTATCCAGCTTTACCAAACATCTTAATTCTTACAACAATAAATACTTTAATAAGGCAAGAAGAGCAGTAAAAAAAAAAGGGTCTTACCGTTCCAATGTGCCCTTCCATGTCTCCAAACTGACAGAAAGGTGCAGCATGCTTCTTGTGTTTGCTACAGGAGTCGTGACCTTCGTCTTCCAAAACTGCAGCATACCTTACTGATGATGTTGTGTCTGTGTATTAAAGGTGGGTGTGTGTGTGTGTCTTTATGTACAAGCTTTGCCTGTAAGTATGTACGGGAAGGATTTGCTTGCTTGTCTCTGTTCGTAAGGCTTCCGTTACTAAGCCTTTTGTGTTATATGATGTGATTATTGTTTCAGAGTGCACAGGCGTCTGTCCCTTGGTGTAAGTGAATGGGTTACATCCTCTCTTGATATGTGTGTGTGTGTGTGTGTGTGTGTGTGTGTGAGTGTGTGTGTATTGGCAACTGCGTCACTGACACAATCATCAGAGGGCCTACCCAGTCAGGATCTGAGTTTCCACCATTAGCTGTCCCCTGTGTGTCGGGTCTCGGGCATAATCCACTGTGGATTAGCAGGATAATAGTTCAACTGCATGCAAGGACACTACTGCACACACAGGGTCAAGCAGATGCATGCTTAAGGGCAGATGCCCATTTGAAATTAAAGCAACAACATCAAGCAACAATATCTGTCATGTCATTGAACGACCATTTGGCTTTTATCTTTTATCACCAATTAAAGCAGGGTATGATTCAGCATATATCCTGTTCATGAAAGCCTTTCCACATTTAGTTGTGTTTATCAGGCGTCTATACTGTAGGTTCAACATTCTCAGACAAATGACACCATGCTTAGCAATCAAGCAACAGTTATTTAAACCACAGCAGTCAGTCCACCAGAAAGAAGCTAGAGGAACATGGCACAGATTGCAACTTCAGATATTAAGACCTATACTGCAAATATAAATGTAAAACATGAAGGTATTTGAAAAACAGATCTAGTATTTATGATCGATTACATGGTATTATAACTTGCACATATATACTGACACGTGCATAAATACACATTCATTCACACAAATGAATGTACAAATCTAGACACACACACACATGATGCAAACATTTAATTTTGAATACAAGCAAAATGTAGATACAACATTTAGTAAATAATGAATGTGTTTTTTTGTTTTTGTTTATTCTTCATATAAGCTACTGTACACCCTAGGGAAAACGAGGACTCTAATGAGAATCTGAAGAATTTTTTTTTCATATTTTTGTACAACGGAAACATCAGTAGGTCTCCTTGTGAAAGAAGGCTGTGTCCCTTTGTGAAACACACTGGGGCATTAACTACTACAGGGTATAGCCAGTGCGGTAACCAGCCACATATCCAACGTGTATCACAGGATCAGCAGAAGGGAGAAGGGAGGGGCTGAGAGTGTCCTACTGTAGCAAGATACTGCATATTGAGTAAGGTAATATCAACAACAAATATGGTCAAATGGACTGCATTTAAATGTATAAAAACAAAATCAAATGTATCATCATCGTAGGGAGGTGAAGCTATAATATATGTACAGTAACATTGAAATGACATGGCAGACATATCACATACTTTTTATTATAAGAAAATTAGCATTTAATATTATTAAAAGGTAATATTCTACAGTATATTGTCTTAATCACACTTATAAACGAGACCTAGCCAGACTTAACACATTGTAATATCAAGTTTACACATTAAATGCTCAAATCAAACAGCCCAGATTTTGTTTTTGTTTCAGCAGCATTCACTGCCAGTCATCCAAAAATAAAGACATAAAGGATATGGCACAGCAAGAAAACTGTAATGGTAAGGGTCTCATCTCTTATAATGTTCTTAGATGTATACTTAAATGTATAATCAGCTATTGGAAGCTAATTGTAAGCTAATACACTTTTTGTCAAATACACGAAATATCTCACCAAATGTCCGCTAATTGTTCTCTGTGCGTACTGAACAAATACTATGGTACTTATACACAACCCTGGCTCCATAAATAGGAATACAAACAAAGTGGAAGTTTGCCATGTTTACATTTTTGGGGTCAGAACTTATGAGGGAGTTTGTTTCAGTTTTAGCTCAAAGTTAGCAAGCATTCTCTAGAATGACAAACCCTGCCTTTAAACGTCAAGATCATTTCCAACTGTGTACCTAATGCATCCTTTATGTGCTTATAGGAAGTTCCTACTTCCCAAAGTCAGAATTACAAGAATGTCATGTACACAAGTTACCAGAATAACATTTGATATCTTACGAACCTGATAGATCTGATACAACAGCCATGGTTAATTCTTTTTTAATTCTTTTCTAATTTTAAACATTTCAAACATTGGCAAATAATTCCCAACACCTCTAATTGATCATTTCTATCAAATTGTTCATAAAGCAAATGCTAACTTCATTACAGCCTTGGACATATGCGTCCCAAACTGCAGTACCCACATAAAAATAGTAGGTCAAGTCAGGCTGTACTGAAATTGATTTTATCTGCATTATTGGCATGCATGCACTACTTGCTACTATATTTTCACTACATATTATCGACATTTTTGTCCCTTTTGTTGGTGTTGGATGGAGGGAGAGAGGATCCTCAAAGTCATAATAAATCAGTGTCTAACACAAACTTGAATTAAAACAATGTTTTGGCTGCTTTTTTGCTGGGGCAACATGACTCCAGACCCTAGGCTTGAGGCGATATACTCACTTTCAAATACGTGTACGCAAGATGGCTACCAGGCATATCGGGCGTGTATCCTGCGTTTCTTTGGAGCATATTGTGTGCGTCCTCAGAAATTAATTATACACGTACGCATGATGCAATACAACACATGAACGTGGGGCAGTATCAGGGTCGGACAGGCAGATCAACAGCAGTTTCTAAACATAGAACAACAATGGCGTAAAGTTTCAATATCTATTGTAGGCTATAGCCCGTACTGTGTCTCCGGGCTGCCGACTGTCTCTTGGCTTGAAGTGCAACATAGGCCTGTCTGTGTGTTCTGTCTTTTACATTTGACAGCAAGAGTACTCGTCTTCTAATTTTTTCCACACGTATCTATTCGCCTGCCCTGCACTCAATTTATTTGGATAAGAAACTAAAATAAAAAAAGATATATTATAAACCACCTTGAAAACTATTGGGCCAATCAAATCTCTGCATTAACAAGGATGAGTCCAAAATAGGAGGGGCCTCTCGTATCTCCCCTCAATATTGAAAGTAATAGTTTGACCCAGTCAGACAAACACACAGAGACAGCGACGCACTAACTGTAGCGCAGCAGATGAGGCCAGTCGTCCAGCCCAGTCAGACAATGTAGAGTAAAACATTCTAGAAACTTAAACATAAAAACTCTTTGACCATTGGCCGGTCCACACTGGACGGATCGGCCTGGAATGAAAACCATACACTGGCAAAATGAAAACCATACACTGACTGATAACTGAATGGACAAATAAAACAATAGTTATTGAGTGGTCAACCCATAGTGATTATGAAGGTCCTGTACACCTCTCTGTAGGCATTACGCAGAAGAACATATGGGAAACAATCCTCCAGCATGTCTTGGCTCAAGAATGGAGACTCGTCCACAATCTACAAGACAAATAAGTGTTTAAATGAATGCGAGTAACACAGTAAAAGTAGACAATATGCAGCTTCTCTACAGTATAGCAGGTGTCTCTGGCTCAAAACCGATTTGACCTCTCTCTCGACTGCCTGGCTACTGACATCTTTCTTGCTCCCCCAAACAACAACCCAATACGTGGAAATCAGTTCCGTGATCACTGTGTGTTTAAAGTCCCTTACACGGGTACATTACATGAAACATTTAGAAACATGATGTTGTAACACATATCTACAATACCATGTGGAGGAGCAGGTACACTGAATCCCGGTTCTTGCACTCAGTTCTCTCCATATTCTGCCCAAGCTGAAGCAGAGCTGAGGACGCCACCTATAAATATGTGAGACAGACAAAGCATACTGCAGGGTTAACAGGGCTGCAGTCATTTTAGCAGGTGAGTGGTTTGTCTTTTTCTGTAGAAGGGCACTGTATCAGACAACAGACAGATGGTCTTAAAGGTGGAAAAACCCTTAAGTCTGCAAAATAAACACATGCGGTTTTGTGGATCTGCTTACCAAGAGGAACTCCTTGAGGTGCTGCTCGATATTCTTGTTCTGAACGGTGAACATGGCGGCTGCTAGTTGGTTGATCGCTAGAGCTAAGCAGTGGATGTTGTTGTTGTGGCCTGACCAATAAACAGAAATATAAGGAACTGCACAAAGGATAGTACTTACTAAAGAGTAGTATAGAGTAGAATAGGTGTACATCTGTAGCAGTAATTGTTGTTGCTACAGTATTATACTGTTGTATAATGTTGTAGCCTGATGATTAGAGAGAGAGAGAGGCACTTAATGAGCCACAGCACACAACAGGAGGCACGCCATTTCCACAAGCCCTTTTTTCAACATTGCAATGGAAAATAAAGACAAAGAAAATAAGCCCAGACAAACGGCACCCTCTGCTCAGATAACGATCGCAGTTTTTTGTGGTTCTCACTTTAAAGACTTGCAATCCACAGGGCCATATGCCAAGAGCAACTGTATCAATGCACGTTAGCTGGAGTTATCTGTAAACAAAATGTGTTCCTCATTAACCAGCGTTCTCCTTTCCACGTTCTAGAGACCACTCAAAGCCAGTCGGGAAACTACACTATGATGCACTGTACTGAACAAAGACGCCAGCGGTCTAGTTTTCTAATGATGATGTTGAACATACAGTGTGCTGTATATAAAGGAGTTAGTGGTCAGGAGATGATGGAGGACTTTCTGGAAATTCATTACTGCCACTAAGTGGCATTACACGCCCACTAACTACTCTAGAAATGAGAGAATCAATGAATGAATGAACCACAGTGACATGGCTGCATTAATAGAGACGTTTCAAAATGCCACATAGTGGCAGAGTGTTAGAGTGTATTACAGCATCAATAAACAAACACATGAGAATAGTGACTGAATGAATGGATAGAAGGTTAGACACACACCTCCATTTTCCTTGGTGTAGACAGAGTTAGGGTCTAATGCCAGCGTGGGTAGAGACACAGCGACGTACACAAGAAGCAGACAGGACAGCTTATACTCCTCATCCACGGATGTGTTATCTGTTTACAGAATGTGTTATGGTTCATCTGAGGCATTTGTCATAGACAGTATGAGAAATGGCTACTGAAGCCTATACTTGTGCTAAAGGGTTAGGGTTGTTTAAACATTCAGGAAGTGATGCGATGTATATCCCCATGTCATGTGAAATCATTGTTTCGCAAGCTATCATTGTTTCTGTGTACCTGTGCGCATGCCGGCGATGGCTGAGACCAGAACAGGGTCAATGTCACACGTCAGCCCTGCGGCCGAGGCCAACTCAAAAACAGTGAGCGTCACCTGCAAGTTTAGAGGACGATGTGAAAAAAAACACATAAAGTTGTCAGCTATCAACCTAAAATGACATTCTATGGTTCCTATTATCGCACAATTTAGTATAGCAGATTGAGCACAAACGTGGACATTATACAGACATACAATACATAGTATTTATTATATATGTTGTTGCTTCTGTAAACCTATTCAGTCCAAAGAAAGTACGTAATGTTTTGTAACTGATGTTAATCTGTCCTTCAATTTATCCTGCAATGCTTTGCATTACATAAAGCTGCCACAAAGGTGACTCTTCTTTTTTTTTTTTTACTGATGCTGCCCTGGTTGTGGTTACGTGCATGGACGCATTTTTTAGGTAAAACATTTTCCCTGATGTGGTTTAGTGTGCAAAGCTGTATTGGTGGTTAAGTGTCTCTCACGGAGGCATGAGGGGCTGCTGACGTCTTTAGGGTTATGTTAGGATCTTTGACACAACTGGCATGCCTTACTCTCAGTGGCCAGACGTAAGCTAAGGGAGGGGTAAAGTCACACTCGCACAGATCGTTCCAAAGAAAGATAAGGAATTTGGAAACAAATGTTTTTTCCTCTCTCTCCAACTCAGAGACATACTGGATCTACCAGTTGCACATTATTCTCAATTGGAAAGAAATAACATTATGTCATAGTAATTTGTATTTCTATGCATATGGCAACATACATTATTGTAGCACAAATGCAATACGGCTATTGGAATCATTGTAACCTTTATTTTAAAGATTTTCAATTGGTTGCAAGAAACCTCATTACCACGCGTATAAACAAAAAAACTAACAACAACTACAACAACAGCAAACAGATACATTTTTTAAATATAAAAACATAATAGTTTGGGTATTTGGTCACCAATGTTGAGAGCTCAGGTTTACCTTGATGTCAATTTCAGGAGAAACAAAGTCCCTCAAGCTCTCAATGGGCCCCATGAGGTAGGGACATCGCTTGTGCAGGACCTAAGTACAGCAATGTACAGTACAACGTGAGTGACAACTGGCATACTGCAATACAAACAATTACATGTGTTGTAATATACGCTTACATCCTTGAGGTTTTCCTGTGCCATTGCTCTGAAGGAGAGGATCACACCTATAATGGTCATTCTCTTCAGTACATTCTCCCCACCTGAACAGAAGACAAACGCTGTATTATAGACCAGTGGTTGGTCCGTCCTAGTTACTGTAAAATGCTTTGTGGAGACTCGAAGATGGCTCAAGATTGGCAGAAAAAAACGAAAGCGTACTGCATGTATTTTTTGTTATCTTGTGCATGCTGTTTAGTTTATGTGTGCAGCAGAGGCAAACAATACACGCTATTACCAGCTCTGCTTGTATACAGTACAGCTATGACAGCTATGACACACTGTCTTCTAAAATGAGTGATAGGTACTAACCATCTTGCTGTAGCTGATATTCTCAAATAACCATCCCGTATAGTAGCCAGCAGAATAAGACATAGGCCTACATGACTGGGTGTCTGAATGGGCAAACCTATCTCACCCCCCCCCCCACATCTCTCACCCTGCAATCTCCGTTTAAGGTTGACCATCTCCTCTGGCATATCAAAGTTGTTCCTCATTTGAACCAGGATGTCCATGTTCTCAACCACCAGTTTCTGACAGCAGAAAGAGAAGAAGAGATCCTGTAATTGGTGAAATCTGTGCTGCAGAGCAGTGACAGATGCTTTCCTCTGATGGGATTATTTCAGATGAGTTGCAGCAGCCAGTTTTATCGCTGGAGAAATCGATATCCAGGAAAGTGAGACACGTCAGATAGAAGGAAATAGCCCTTTGTACGACACGGCTACTTTATCATCATGATTCCAACAAAAAGCATTAGATTAATTTAAACCAAACCCAAATAGGCTACCAACCAATCACAGCATACCTTTAGCTCACTGACTTGAGAGGTGATATGCCACATCAGGTTCTCACTCATAAACTTGAGGCCATAGGGACCAATGAGCTCTGCCAAGGACCGCAGCTCTGCCCAAAAAGGAATGGCCATTACTGTTATTTAGCCCTGCTTAAAATGAACATTTAGAAAGACAACATAGCTTGGAGCTAACCTGTAAAACATGAGAACATTCAGCAATTTGTTTTGTCATTAAACATAAATGTGTCAATGTGGCTAAACCTGTGATTAAATAAGGATGCTATAGTTGGCAGGCTACTTTTTGCAATAGTGAATGAGTCATTGTGAGCGAGCGAGGGAGGGAGAGCAGAAGAATCTTCACTCTGGAGGCAATAAAAGCAATGATAAAGACGGCCTGGTGTGAGTGTAAAGGTGCATTCAAGGTACCATGCCTGTGTGTGTGTTTGCGCGCGCGGGCGTGTGTGTATATACCGTACATATTTATATATAAGCAGTATGTGTAGAGAGTGCATGTGTGTGTGTGTGTGTGTGTGTGTGTGTGTGTGTGTGTGTGTGCGTGTGTGCGTGTGCGTGCGTGTTCTATGGAGCGCATACAGCGTGTTTGATGTAATAATAGCTTGAGGTCACAAGGCAGCGTAGAGGTAGATTATAGAGGTAGTAAAAGAAAGAGCACACATCACAGAGCTATGTAGACACAACCGCGATATCCGCCTGAGTGATAATGAGCCTGTGTGTTTGACATCAGACTATAGCTTTAGTAGCATTTGTTAGCAGGCAGGCAGGTGTGTACTGGGTCCTGGCCCATATTCAAAAAGCCTATGTTATCTAATGGATGCCATTAGATAACATAGTAGAGCTCAATGGATGAAAAAGCAAATAACAATAGAAAAAAATGTACCAATGCATTAAGCAGCAATTACTTTGTTTTCATTCAGCATGATGCATAGTATTAGTGTGATTGTGGAGTATATTTTCTGTGGCCAAATGTATATGCCAACCTAATATGTCTGAGAACTCTTCTGCCTTGAAGGTTGGGTCATTCTCAGTGGTCTGGTTGACGAAGCAATGCAATGTGGGGGAATGAGCGATGAGGCCAGTGCTAGCTTGACGCAAGAGACTCTCAAGGTACCTGCGGAAAAACATACCTGCTCAGATTAGAGACATGTAAATGTTTAAGGCATGTCCACGTCTACCAGTCTGTATCTGTGCAAATGAACATCTCTATCTACCACACACACACACACCAGTTGGTGTAGAGGGTTGTGATTGTCTGAGCTCCTCGTGAATCCTTGGGCTGAGTCTGCTGCAGCAGGACGCTCTTCACCAGCCGGGACACGTCCACTTTGACGTAGCTGGACAGGGTGTGCATGCTGGCCGTGTATGCGCGGACCGCAGCCAGCAGGTCAGAGGGCCGGGATATCTCCTGGGTGGCCTGGTTGTAGTTGGCCATTCTCACGATGATCCTGGCGGGAGACACACAAGAGTGGGTGTCACTCAACCAATCCCTGGGTGCCCCTGGGGTTTGACTATTTCATGTCGGGGGAGGGAGGGTGGGGTGGGGGTTAGGGGTGCACAATATACTGACTCAATATCGTTAGTGTTGTTGCAATATTGCGTTGCGCAATATCACATCGAAAAATGTTGCAGAAAGTTGCAATATTCCGGGGAGAAGGTTTTGTGTAGAGAGATGCGACTTAGTTGTGATTTCAACAGAAAAGTCAGATGTGAGACTTCGACACGATGCAAACATAAGTGGCCACAAACAATTCCTCCTCGGTGGCATGATGCTATTGGGTGATTCTCTTATTAGTTGACGTCGTTTTTGATTAATTATGATTTATGTTGTAGTTGTACAGTATTATCTTTTTGTTATTAGCGACAAAGTTAGATGTCAAATTATATTTGATCGTATCTCCTTGTATCTTCTCTGTATAGCATCTCTAGTATCACTAGCTAAATTCTAATCCAAAAAGAAAACTTCGTTTTACCACCTCGGCTGGCCGACTGGCAATGCCACCGTTACGAGGCATCAAGACTCGCTCATCAAAGTCTCGCCTTTTCTCTGTCTTGGTACCACAGTGGTGGAACGAGCTTTCAGCAACAGTCAGAACTGCGGAAACTCTACCCATCTTCCGAAAGAGACTCAAGACACATCTCTTCACAATCCACCTTGGTACCTTGACAAGCGACCTCGTGACCTTACTTCTCATGCTCTTATCTCACTATTTATTTAAAAAATAAAATAAATAAAAAATTGTATTAACTTAATTAGCTAGGCCATTACCTATTGCACTTTATATGTTTGACTATGTGGTAATAGGTATAATGATATTATGCTGCATTTGTTCTATTTAGAATATTGTTTGCTTATAATTGCTGGTATATGACCTGTACAACTACTGACAAATGTACTACATGTAAGCCAAATGCTGTAAATGTAAATGTAAATGTAATCCGTCTCTGTTATGTCTTGCTCCCCTTTAGTGTTCTGTCTGTATTTACAAGTGTGTCCATGGCAAGAGCAATTACTGCAAGTTGTGCCACCTGGGGCCCTAATTTTAGATTGATGGGTGAGATAATCATCACTGAAACAGCAGAGACTCAGCAGAGTAAATATACAGAAACATTTGGTTGCCCCGGTACCAAATGCTAACCTAAATAGCAGTTAGCATGGACATGACACAGAACAGCGAAGAGAAGTCTTTCACATTCTAAGTGGATATGGCTTAGCCTAATACTGAGAAAACAGATACTACAGTAAGTATGTTAACGTTGAACACACATAAACTTCCCAATAAAGCCGTAACCTTCCCTATAAGGTGTTTTTGATCAAATAATATATAGTACTTTATCAGTTATAATACATTGAATGCAAAAATCTATAGCATAATATAGAGTGGCAATTGCATCTCTGAGGTGCATTTGTATGTTCTGTCTCCCATGACCATTGAAATGTTTTTTCCATCAAGTATACTGCAATACAAGGAGGTGGACTTCTAAATGACATGGCAGGCTTAGAGCTTGCATTTGAATGCACGCTTTTGACATTTAAACCTGCCAATAGTCAGATAGATGGTCAAACACTGGCAGTGCATATAATAAAGAGGTCAAACAGAAACACAGTGGCAGAGAGGACTTAAAATGATAATCATAGCCTACTCGGAGAGGCAGGTCTCCAGATGTGACAGGAGGAACTCTGCGGGAACTACGACGTGGCTGAATATGGTGAAGTCGGTGCAGAGACTGTAGCAGCAACAGAGCTCGGTCAGGTTCAGATGTAGCTTGTCCATGCTGAGAAAGATGAGATGGGAGAGGGTCGGGGAGGAGGAAGGCAACACAGGACAATGAGAGAGGGATGCAACTCTTTACAAACTCAAACACTAATATTTTGACAGTGTCAGCACTCCGGCTGACCTATCCTCAGACAAGTTACGGGGGAGAGGGAAGCGTGTGATAACTCTTGAGGATTACCACATGAAGGGACTCTATAAATGTGTTGATTTATTTAGCATATAACAGAAACATTAGAAACCCAAACATAACTATCCCTTAGTAACAGGGTTTCTAATAGTGGTATTTTTGTTCTACCAGGGGACAGGGGGATACTTTGTCTGTCCTATCTCTCGGGGACTCAAATGTGCTGTCAGATTATTACGGCAGGCACCAGCAACACCGCATCTGATGAAACATAGGATTTGCTGTGCACTGTTGTATGCTAATGACCACACTGTGTGCAGAAAGCCATGTGTATGATGGACCACCCATGCAGTGCCATACTTTAGTCAAAACCCTTGATATAACGTATGTTCCTCATTTACGAGAACGTTGGTCAAATACTGTGACTGCAGTTAATCAGTGCATTTTAATACATTATGTTTCATTCTAAATGTCAGCAAATTGACTTGATGAGGTAAGATACAAAGAACACGTTCTGGTTCAAGGGTCCGTATCACGTCAGTATTTTAGGTGCAAAGAAGGCATGAATGTGCGCTGAACAGTAGCACACGGCACAATGGGAGGGGACAGTGGTAGACAGGGACCACTTGAGAACACACTTGGTCACGATGGCTCGGTCCTTCCTCTGGCTCTCGTCACCCGGCTTCTCTTTCTGCAGCTCTGCCTTCTTAGGCGTCACCTTTTTCTGCTTCTTGTGACGGGCCCTGCTGATGGTCTCAGCGCAGTGTTTTGGCAGCAACTAATGGGTTGTCAAGTGGAGGTTGACAGAGAGAGAGAGAGAGAGACGAGGGTCAGATATGTTTTCAGCGTGAGTGTAAATATTCGTGACATATTTTCCACCGTGGGATTACACCCCCACAAGGTTGTCTCATATCTTAACTGAAACTATCATATTTTCCCACTGCCTCCATTTAAATGTAATGCGGCAACAGTACATTCTGCTGTCTCTCACACTTGCATTACTCATATTTGTCTCTCTTAATTAATTTTTTTTCCTGCTCTATTTGAATCGGCTCTGAAACAATGCATTGGTGTACTTATGTTTGTAATGCAAATATACAAATATGATGGGTAGTAACTTTGTCATCCCTGATGAATGTTGTTTAATTGCAGTTTAATGGCATTTCGCTATTGACAAATGTACAGGACAGTACTTATTGTATTGCATGGCATGCCAGATACTGTAAATGTAAATGATTTTACCTGGTCATTCAGGTTACACTGTTCGGCACATATCTCTAAGACCACATTACTTGTCAGCCTGGCTATCTGCTCCAGCAATTTAGCGCACAGACGCAGGCTCTTATTCTCCATCACCTCTGTCTAGACATAGGAACCACAACGCGCGCACACACACACACACACACACACACACACACACACACACACACACACACACAGTTGTAGGTATATGCAAGTACATACAGAGAGAGAGAGAGATAAAAAGAGAATTTCCTGAATACATTTAAAACAATTAATGCTTTATTAATATGTTCTGAGTTCAAAAGTCCAGTGTTTCCCACCGAACCACAAAATCTAAATCTACTTAAAACTAAAGGCAAGCTACAGTAAAGTATTGTAGGAGAATGGTGCCTCACTACTGACCTCTTCTGGGCAGAGTGGGTGCCCACACAGACTGAAGTGGGTGCAGACTGCGGGGAAAGCCATGAGGTAACGCTTCATGGTCAACTCTTCACTGCTCATGGTGAACATTTTTTCAAACACACGTGGGTAGGAACTGAGAAACAATGTAGATAGCAGTGATAGAGTGAAGAATGGTATGGCAGAGCCCCTTGACACAATGGTTCTCACTCTATGGTACTCACTATGGTTTTGGAAATTATCTTTTTTTTGGTATCACATTATTTATAGTTATTTATTGTCTTGGCTTTGATCTTTCTATTTTCTCTCTAAAACAAGATTTGCACGTGTTCCATGTTTCTTAAGGTGTTTATGGTTGTTTACGTGCAACACTACTATATATGATTTATGAACATGTCAGGGGCAGGGCCGGGGCAAAAGTTAGAAACCAGTTTTAAAGCACCGACTGAGAGCTGCCATATCTATTATATGATGCATGTGATCCACGTCACACTACACAATTAGACAGACAGACAGACACATAATTTGTAAGAAAAGAAAGAAAAGTATTAATCATAATCTCACTAGAATATGGCCAGGTCCGAAGTCTCTTGCAGTACTTCTTCTACACTGTCTACCATCCTGGTGTGAAACTGGATCAAGTTCATCACCTTTGCCAACTCTGGGTATTCCTTTATAGATAGAGGGGCTTTGTTCACGCTTGTGTAGACCTGAAGCAGTGAACATACACAAGCTTTAAAGAGACATATCATACCTCCAGTCTACCACGCCAGAGTGGTAGACAATAAAAACACTGTTAAATCTGGCATGACAACACAATTACCTGTAATCTCAACCAATCCAGTCGAATGGCCTTTAAATCAAACTCCTCTTTGTTTTCCACTAGAAGTGAAAAGATGAAGAACAATCTAAACTAAACATTGTGTTGTAGTCATTATCGTACATAATAAATTGTGTTTTCTAGCTACAGTAGATGTAGAAGTACAAAGTTATGTGGGTGTTAACCTTGCTTGATGGACAAGGCAGCCAGAGTGGAGACAAATGAACTGGTCAGGACTGACTCTTCCTCTGGACAGACATACATGGTCTTCAGAGAAAGACATGAAGATGGTGGTTATTTAACACAATTCGCATTGACTGGCCATTGATATCACATTTCTTATGTGGTAGCATCATCAAATCAGCATCAGTACACATGCGCGCCTACACACACACACACACACGCACACGCACACGCACACACACATGGAGACAAACAAATTATTTACCTGTATGGTTTCATTGAGCACCAAGGCATCAAATTGTGCCAGGTATTGGACATGGTAGCGTTGTAATACGTAGATGTTCTTAATCATCAGATTTTTAAGTTGTTCCATGTAGTACAGTAGCTCTGCCATCTGACTAAAAAGGTACATCATTTTCATGAAATTAATTATTTACCGCCATTAGCCTACTGCACTTGTGCAATTTGTTAAAGTATTTTGTATTGACGCGCTGCTGTACTGCCGCATTGCTACTGTAGGCTCACACTGGTCAATACTATACCCAGGAGCATTTCAGTGAAACATAACCAGTCTGTCTCATTCCGCTGCACCTATTGTTCTACATACTTTTCATTGAAGTCCTCAGGGGCCTTGACCTTGGGCATGTTGTCCGAGTGTTTGACAAGCCACAGAACCTCATCACGGGAAAATGACAGCGCCATGAAGACATAGAGGGCCTTCAAGGTTTGGCACAGAGAACAACAAAGTTAAACAGACTAAATAGGTATCACAATTCACATTGAACCCCAAAAATACAGTACATTTACTTTGATAGATTGCTTTGGTTAAAAGCATAGATTAAATATAATTAGACCTTTTAGATAAAAAGAACAATAATATTAATAAAAGATTCACCAATTCCTTGAATAACGTTGGAAAGATATAGGTATATGTTTTACCTTGGGTCCAATTAGTCCAGGCTCATCCTCTAGGACATTAAATAACTCCTTCAATGCCCCTCTCAGAAAATGTCTTCTCTCTCTGTGCATTATCCCACTGATAAAAGCAATAATGCAATATGTGTTTAGGTCTCAGAGATCTCATTTCAAGGTAAATATGCATTTATACAATATATTGTGCAAACAAATTTCAAGGTGAAGATACAACATATTAAGAATGACACAGAAATTACTGGTAAAGCTTTTCAAAATCTCTGGTAGGCCCACCTGTTGGCTAAGACATATTCCCTGCATTCCTTGATGTCTGCAATTCGCTTTCCATATCTGACAGGGAAAAAAATAAAAATACAAAAGTGTTATGCTATTTATTTATGTATTTATTTAAATGCTTTAAAATGTATTTATGTCACAGAAAAGCTCATTTATTTTCATTCCAGGGGTTTTCCAGGCTATGTCTTTGTACGAGCTAGAAAAAGACACTGCAGAAACATAATGTCGTATGTACCCTTTAAAGGTGTCAAGGAGGTCTTCAGTGACTTTGTGTATGTTGATCACCTCGTCCCTGATGAGGGTAATATACAGGCCGCTCCTTAGACCCATCTTCCACAGGTCCTGCGATGCCTGGTTTGTATTCAGACTACTGTGACACAGCAGGAAACCAACTGCAAGGCAGAACAGCAAAGTCAGCAAACCCACGCCCTAATTGCATTTGATGTTGTTTGTTTCCAGTATTTCATGTGTCACCCTGCTGTTGGTATGGAAAGATGCATATCATTATTACACCTGTTAAAGGTGAGGTATGCAATGCTGGAGAAAGGATAATAATAATAATAATAAACTTTATTTGTATAGCACCTTTCATACACAATGTGCAACTCAATGTGCTTTACAGTTA
>JAODLL010014766.1:0-28214 GCA_026546735.1 Forbesichthys agassizii | reverse complement strand
CGGGCCGCCATAAAAGTATGTGTACAGCCCCCATAATGTCGTAAATATACTATATATATATATATATATATATATATATATATATATATATATGAATGAGGGTCTCCTGTGTGTGCGCTCTGCTCTGCTCCCTGTCAAAAGAGCAGGTGTCCAGTTGAGGCATGTTAGAACATGCATAATACATGAAGTCCTCTATAGAATTTATATGATAAGGGCACACAGGGGGGCACAACCACCAAAAGATAACAATGGAGGTTTATCTTCTCTGTGTTTATGTGTTTGAGTTGCTGGCCCATATCGTGTGTGTGTGCGCAAGAAGTATTTGGTATGTTTGTCGTCGCGGCTGTGTTTGTTGAACAAGCCCGCGTGTACAGCACGTGTGCACGTGTTGTTTAGAGAGGCATAACACCACCCCCCCCCCCCCGCGCAGCCCTCCATCCCTCCAGGCCCCCAAGAAAGGTCTCCTTCAACGCCGCCATGTTGTTTTGCCAAGCCCTCTCTCTCTCTCCCCCGGGGCAGGTTTTGAGGGAGAGTTCTGCCCTCCTATACCCTTATACCCTCCCCCCAACCTATATGCGACGTATTCACCTCTGCATTGCGACCACGCCGTGCAGCCCAAGAAAAGGTGGGAGTGTGAGGAGAGCCAGGCCATGTGGGTGCCTCGTCCTCTCGACCCACCGAGTGCGGCGATAGGGGATGAAACTTGAGACGTAGCTGATTGTATGTGTGTGCACCCTGTGTTTATTCCAAACAAAGACGTCTGAAGATGCTTTGAGAGGTTGTATTCCTCGCTCCGGCCTGTCCGCGCCATTCAACTGTTTTCTTTACCAGCTTGTCGACATTCGAGGTCATAAAAAGGGTCTTATGACTTCTCTACTTGGCGAACGCTCTTGATATGGGTGCTTGGATGTACGCACGCACGCACACACAAATGTTGTTTCACTTGTCTCTGAATGTGGGTGGTATCCTGCTGCTAAGTGACTGAAGTCGTCACACTCATGTATGATTGTGTGTTGTGTCAGTCTGGGGAAACCGGAGCAAAAGACGTCTTGCGCTTCCTGCAATTGTGGGCAGGCTCAGAGTCACGTTTCCATGGTAGCTAAGATCTGTGACAGCTGAGCGCGGTTAGCCGTCGTAGGCATGCACCCGCAGGACTGCGGCCACTGGGGATCGGTGGACAAGAAGGATTTCTACTTCATGTCTACACAGCACGTGGATTGTTCTGGGCCTTTTGTGCGGTAACAGCTGTGTTTAACCAATAAACGTGTGTATGCTGTCACCTGCTATCACTGGAAAACAATGCAGGTTTCTGGATGAAACAGCTTTGATTAGAAAAGCAGTTAAAACTAAAAATAATCCCTCATTTTTTTTATAGTGCATTTTTTACTAGTTCATTCTCCATTCCTCCCTCATGTTCTGTAATTAAAGTACCCACAATTATCACAAACAATAAACCAGCAGTTGGCAGTGTTTATAAATGTCAAGTGCTGTGCTCAAAAAGGTGTTTAGTTTAAACATTTGAACCTAAAATATTGAATATCAAACAACTTATTTCCTATGTAAAGATATAGTGGAGTTCGGTAATGGTCCTGAGCAGAGAATGACATCACACTCCCTCTGTGTGTGTTGTCATGCCAACTCCTCTGTTCTTTGTTTACACAGCCACCTGGTCGCATGTGCGTGCGTGTGCGTGCATGTGTGTGCGTGTGGCACAAGGATTTGTTTATGTCTGTTAGGCCAGTGCGCTTTGTGACATTGAGTGGCAGAAAGTCATATAGAGCCACTTTAAGAGCTGCTGTTTAAATGATCTAACCTAAAATATATTGTTATCATCCATTCCCCCAATACCCACCCCCCCACCCCCCTCCCCCCACAGTCCAACCCCACATCACCCAGCTGAAGAACGTGACTGCGGTGGAGGGCAGCGCAGCGATGATCTCCTGCGTGGCCGAGGGGGAGCCCCTGCCCGACATCTCCTGGAGGAGGGCCAGCGACGGTCAGGCCTTCGCAGACGGAGACAGGGTATGGAGCGTCTACCTGCTCCCTTTAGGGGCGGGGGGGAGGGGGGGTGGAGGCTGTGTGTGGAACCCCAAGTTGAGAGTCACACAGGCGTAGCAGCTCGGTCGCATTCAATCACGACGACCGAAACCTTTTCTTCCACAACATTTCCTCTCTAGCTGATTCCACCGTCTGAATGACGGGAGGCTGGATTTTCTTATTCTTCTTTTCCACAACTAAATTCTAAACAGCAGATGCAGCATTGTTTTTATTTTTTGTTTGTTTAACGGTCAATAACATCACCTATATTTACTAAATCATTGGGTGCTAGGACTCTCAGAACGGGTTCTGTATAGCTAACAGGCTAACAGGGCGACTAAGCATGGGTTAAGAAGGGAGTCAGTGTGCATATGCCAGTTTGGTGTTGGGCTAATTGATGGAAGCTAATTACCAGCTAGTCGCAGCTAGTCGCTGGTCATTAGCGACAGCTGAGGGGATGCCGGGGTTTTACAGCCATGGCAGTTGTTGGTCGGCTGGTTGACCGTCTGCATGTTCAATGGGAGGGTCCTGTGATGCTGTGTGGTACTAGCTAGGCCAGAGTAGGAACCTGAATGGTCCTGTGATGCTGTGTGGTACTAGCTAGGCCAGAGTAGGAACCTGAAGGGTCCTGTGATGCTGTGTGGTACCAGCTAGGCCAGATTAGGATTCTAGTCACCCGTTGATCTTCCAGGTTTCTGTGGATTTTCCGGCACTCATACCAAAAGTAGGTCACTTCCTAAAGTTTTCCCGTGGTGAGAATTTGAAAGAGGCTTTAGGAAATGGAGGTACATTATATAACAGCCAGCCTACAGTGCAGCTGATTAAATGTGTCAATAATAAGACAAATTAAATCATGGCATAGTCAGGGGAAAAAAAATAGTATTATCAACACAAGCGCTGCCCCAGATTTTCCCCTCCTGGTGTCATGTCAGCCATTAAAATGTTCCTGGCAGTGTGAAAAGTTTGTGTTTTTACAGTGTTGTCCCCCTGATAGGCGGCTAATAAACTGTTCGTGTGTGTGCACAGTTTATTTTAGAAAACGTGGCTAATTCTAGAGCTAGTACTTAAAATATGTAACATTAACAGATAATTATCAGTGGCATGTTAATACATCCACCTTAGTAAAAGTGACAGAAATATTACCATCTGCTGCAGAGGAACTGTATCCATTGCAATTAACTGCAGGCTACAGTTCCATTGTCCCATATAACTGCAAACGTTCACTTAGAATTCAAGTTGTTTTTTGTCTTATGTGGGCTTTAAATACAAATCGCATACAAGAACCCAAAACCAAATATTTCATATCTCTACCACTTCTAAAGCTACAGTATTATATTATAATATTATATTATTAGGCATGTATATCTCCTTCTGTCTGTATTTTAATAATAATTATTAGTATTACTACATTTCTAAAGCGTTAAAAAAGGTTTGTCTGCGAGTGAGATGACGTTGGCTTGTAAAATAATTGAATCCACCTCCTCCTCCGCCACCCACCTGGATGATGTGACGGCGGCCATATTGTGCTGTATGCTTACCACACATTAGCCGTTCAGTGGGAAAGTGAGATTTTCCTTCTGTCCTCGCTCTCTACATCCCTCGCGGGGAGCCATTCCCTCCCGGGAGAGAGCTGCTCATATCTTTCACCACTGTTGGTTTCATCACTCTTCACAATCTACACTAACACACAACTGCTACACACTTGATGGAAGACCTTTTAATATGAACAAAACGTCAGCTTCAGATTGTGTACCTTTTAACTGCCTCTAGTCTAAGCATATAGATTGATGAAGTGAATGAATTGAGGTGGATTATGAAAATAACCATTAGTTGCAGCCCTACTAAGGGCACTGTGCTTGCATTTAATTTACTTTCATTTTAGAGCAAAGGAATGTCGGCTGATTGTATCATGTACAGCAGCGATGGAGGGGACTGTACTTCTGTCAGAATGACACCATCCATCGTCTCTGCACCTCCCATGAATAAAGAGGCCTCTTCTATAACTTATTTAGTTATAGAATGAAAAGATCTGGGTTTGTTCTCCAGGTCATTGCAGGGCAGGGTCAAAGTTAAAAGAAAACAGCTTTTGGAGCAGACAGTGCTGATCGCCTAAACATTCCAGATCAAATAAATGTCATTTTATATCAGTTGAACAAGTTAAACTAAACCTAGGTGTAACTAAGTTCAGACGAAAGCCAGCCAATAAATGCGCCCCCTCCCACTTTCCAATCAAGTTCCTCCTACACAGCCAATACACAGGTACATGCATTGGTTTAACTGCGACTGTGTTAGGGAAAAGGAGTGTACCAAATATAATTAAAGCCCTGCAAGGAGGCGATATCTCCATCTCTCGGGAAATCAAAGTGCGCATATGTTGTTGTGTTGGAGCTAAGCATGGTGGGAATAGCGTAAACCTGGGGGTACAGGGGCACTCGTGTGCCCTTTTAGTACCGGGATTTACAAGTTCAGCTATCTGCACATAGCCCAAATGTCAAATAACTTCTAAACACACCGCGGTACACCCCTGTTTTCTATTCTCCCAGCGTCCAGTATACAGAGGCGGTCGATAAGAATAGTTCGAAAGATCACTAATAGAATTCACCACTGCCACAGTCTCTCGGTAAAGTAATCATATAGACCGGGTTATTATCTGCGTCAAAACCAATCCCTCTTCCATCACACTGTTTCCCAGGCAGGAAGTGGCAGTTTAGGTTTGGGGATGGAGGGGGGGCGGGGGGGTGAAGAGGGGGGGTGGGGGAGGGAAACAAAGATGGCAGGCGCTCTTGGCTCTGCGGGGAAAAAAGGTCAGAGCGGAGATAAATGAATGTGTGCGTTGGCTCGAATCACTTGGGTTGATAAATAACGGGCGAAAATGAGAGTAAGTGCCTTTCTGTCGGCAGCAAATGCAATTATGGAAATGTGGAAATGCACACCTCAACGTGCGCAAAGACAAACGCGGTGTACTCCGACACTAGCCGTGATGGATGGCTCGCGCCGCTGCGCTTTTGAAGGGGGGGGGTAGACATTCCTCTACCAATAGGCAATCCCCGATGTGCATATCCGCTCGTCACGCTCCCCTATTTTGTTGTCATGTCGATTAGAAGTTGGGAGGAGCTTCTTTTTTTTTTTTTTTTTTCACTCACGCTGAATATTGTTGATGCCAGTCTTTCGTGGGCTAGCTAGTGACATATCCCTGTGAAGGATAAGGAGATAACACGTTTAGCTGGGATTTAATTACGCAGGAAGCGGGATTATGCGCCATTCAAGCAAACCTTGACACACATCTGAAGGCCAAAAACAGCCACTGACGATCTCATTTTCCAAAGGCTGATTACATCCTTCTGACACGCCAATCTACATCTGCTCATGAAACCAACACTCCCGAAAAGATAGATCCGATTTTATTTCTCCCCTTTAAAATAAAATATGTAAAAATAATAAAATAAAAATAAAACGGGACGGTGTGAATATTTTTGTCTTAAACCACTCTCGGGCTCCTGCGGCGTGTCAGTTGTCATGACGATGGACACTGTAGCTCGAGGAGGTGTGCCACGGAGGGGTCTGTGCGTGTTCGAGTCACCAGGCTCAGCTGGTGGGGGGAAAAGAAGCAATAAGGCTTCCAGAATTAGATTCCTGGTGCGGCTGTAGCTCTGCAGCTTGATACTTTAGCTATTGGGGAGGGGGGCTGTCTCCCTAACATGATAGGACACTGCTGTGCTTTTCGGTTTGGGGATGGGGGGGAGAGGGATTGTGAATCCCGTACGGAATGAAGAGCGTCTTTGCTGCTCTCCCGAGGTGTTCACGGATCAGAGAACGGGGGATGGGCCTTCCATTATTTCTCCACATCTGTGATCTTCTTCTTCTGCTGTTCTGTTTCTGGTCTGGTCTTGCCTCCTCTCCCCTGGCTCTTGCCTCATCCCCGCCGCTTCCTGTTTGCCTCCGCTCGTCTTTTATCTGCGTGTGCCCGCGCAACTTGGCCGGGCTCTGTGTTTGCGTGCGTGTGTGTGTGTGTGTGTGCGTGCGTGCGTGTGCGTTCGAGCGTGCGTGTCAGTAGTCTGCAATTCAGCGTGGTGCTTCATGTCTTCTGTGCCTCTGAGCTGCATATCAAATAGGCTATACTTTAGGGGCTGAGCTTCACTGTAGACATGCACCCTGTCAGCTGGCAGAACGGGGGGAGGGGGAAGGGGGGGGCGCAGGCAAAGAAGGATAGATGGGGAGAAGGAGAGGGGGTGAGGAGAGAATGATAGAGAGAGAGAGATTGAGGAAGGCCGTGGCTAGAGAGAAATGTCTCCGTCTTCATCCAATCACGTTGACCCTGCCCGCTAAGCTAAGAGCCGAGTACACACACGCCGGGGGTGATAAGGGAGGGGCCGAGACTCCCAAGAGCCGCCGTTGGCCGATAAGAGCCGCGATCTGGTGGGAGGGGTTAACGTGGGATAACGGCAAGGCCGTCGACAAGCGTTGTCAGGGAGCGATTCTGGGAGAGAGGGGCTCGGGTGAGGCTTACAGGGGGAGCTCAGCTACATAATGGATGTCCGTGGCGACCGGGAGATCTACGGAGGGGCCGGGAGAAAAACACAACACGACACAACACACCCGCTAGCACGTATAAGTCTATGTATACTGCTAGTGCACACAAACGGATGCAGGTGCCCTGTAGACGTGTCAGCATGTGTTTGCCAGGAGGTTTCAAGGAAGAGAGGCCCACAAAGGATTGTGGGATATCTCCTCTGTCAGCAGGTCTGTGGCGATGGTGCTGTCAGTGCTCTGACTGTGACATGCAAATACTAGAAGAACTATATAGACACTACTGTATATATACTAGGGACAGCATCGATACAATACTGAGATCGGTCCAATACTGACTTAAATAGCTGGATCGGTATCGGTGACAACAGTTGTGACCGATCCAATCCGATCCGAGCTAATCCAATTAAATTAATTTACACTCGTAGGTCACAGCCATGTCTAACCTACCAAGGCCACACTATCAGCAGCAGGTTTCTAAAATGCATCTTAAGTCCTAAAGTAATGATTGGCTATCATTTACTTTGCAACTTCACTTAAAACTTAATTTAGCACTGGAATCAGATCGGTACTCGGTATCGGCCCATTCCCAAAGTGCCGGTATCTGTATCGGTATCGGGACTGAACAAACTGGATCGTGCCATCTAGATTCTATAGATACTATAGCTACTAAACTGTAGATACTATTAGGTACTATAGATACTATTACTGGATACTAGATAGTACTATAGATACTGGATATACTGTAGATACTATTAGATACTAGATACTACTACTTCAGATCCTACATGCTACTGGGTACTACTAGATATTATAAATAAGTGCTACCAGGTAATAATAGATTAAAATGGATTGAAGTACAGCCAACCCGTATTGATATGTTTGGCAGATCCAGCCAATAATTAGGAGCAGTACAGCATATTCAGATGGATGGATGTAAGGCCCTGTTTCCTATTTTGAAGAAGATAATATCTATATAAGATCTATCACAGCAAAATATCAAATTAATTAAATTACATCTACCATCTTCCAAACCTCTTAGTTCAGAGTAGGATCATAGTCTATTAATAGCAATATTTATGTTGTCACAACTTTACACTTTCATACAACAGACGCGTGCCGTGTGTGTGGGGTGGGGGTCACAGTTTAGAAAACTCCTTCCCAGTGTGACACGCCGTTTCACCTACAGCTAGTGTTTCCATTGCGTGCTCTGTGGTGTTAAGATTACGCTAGGTAGTCAATTTCAGCGTTACTTACAAGCTGTAGCTCGGCACTGATGTGCTTCCACTATCTTTGATGACAACGTGTCTCTGTTCAAAAGGCTTCGAGAGGCCTAGGATAGATTGGTCACATAATACACAGATGCCATGTGCCATTTGCCTGGTGCTCACATCAAGAAAATGCCCTCTACTCTAAGACTCTATGAATAATAATACGTACGCAGCTCAAATGCAGCTCTGCTTGTGTTATGCCTTCCCGCCAAGATCCTGGCAAATGCAGATAGCGGTGTTGTCCGCCGGAAATGAATCTGCAATTGTCAAAGAACCAACTGTTTGGCTTTTTAATAAAGAGAAGTGAGGGATAGCTAAGGATTATGCTTCTTAGCTTTAAGAAATGCATCTCCCGATTCAGTTGTTTATTAGAATGAACTGAGGTAAATATGTCTCACACTTCTTTCTATACTTTTGTTTTGATTTATAACTTTGTGAATCACAAAAAATGAAACGGCGCTAACAGGAGAACCCTGAAGATAAATTGCACTTCCATCTATTGAGCTATTTAAGACTAATATCCAAAAAGATATGTAAAAGATATGAACAACCTTGAATAGAAACTGTAGCTTTTAAATTTCACTGAGAACAGGTTCTGTGGTGATGCACTTGAAATATAACAGAAAGTATTGGGTAACAAATCTGCAAGACATTTCTGTTGCATTTTTTTTCCTTCTTCTGAGTGAATGTTGATTGCCTCCTTCGATATAATTGAGCCGTAACTTCAGACTTATGCCATCGGTCTTCATACAGATGTAATCACCTTGTAATAAATAAACCATTCTGCCTGACTGTATGCGTGGGTGTTTGACAAGTGGCTAGTTGCAGGCAAAGAGGGGTGAAACTTGATCCAAAGGCTAATCATCATTATCACACAATGTAAAGTTTGCTAGCTGTCATAACAGCATTAAAGGTATAGTCAGCTCTTGTAAACTACTTGTAAGCTAATACACTTCAAAATGTCAAATTCAGCAAATATCTCCTCGGATTTATCCATTCTCTGTGCATGTTAATATAATATCATGTACTTCTACACAGCCCTGGCTTCGTACATGAACATAAACAAAGTGGCAAACACCGCTCACTACAACCATGCCCGTGGCTCCATAATGAGTTTCAATGAGCTTCTGAGGGAGTTTCTTTTGAATAGCTAGCAAGCATTCTTGAGAATGACTAACCGTGCGTTTAAGTGACAACGCCTTGCGTGCGTATGTGTTTGTCCAGATGCAGGACGGGCGATTCGAGGTTCGGGGTCGCCATGGGAAGTCCATGTTGACCATCAGCGACGTGAGGCTGGGGGACCTGGGCCGCTTCGACTGTGAAGCCGTCAGCCGGATCGGAGGCCATCAGAAGAGCATGTTTCTGGACATCGAGTGTGAGACGACGCGAACGCAAACATACACTAACTCACCAGTGAAGCATTGGAAAATACACACATGCACGCACGCGCACACACACCCTCACACACACACGCGCACGCACACACTAAAGACAGTAGTGTCATGACACCTAAGTTCCAACTGAATTAACTCGCACGCCCACACACACACAAACAACCCTGACACTCTATTCGTCTGAGGAGGACTAACTAAATTAAAACCCACCCACACTTGTGAATCTTTCCACATCTCAAATTCTACTGAATCAAAGCTGACACAGACCCCCTCCACACACACACACACACACGCACACACACACTTATACACACACAGACGCCCTCCGCCAACACACACACAGAATATAAATGATAGATTCTCCTACTGCTGTAAGTAATCAAGGAGAAAAGATGAACTGCATTCGCTCATTCGGTTCAAGGGTTCAAAAGTGCTTAGTGTTAATATTTTATCCCAGCACTGGCTGTTCTCAAGTACAAGAGTAATGTAAACACCTACACACACACGGAAAGGTTAATTAGTGAGAGGATATATCCTGTTTTTGCAATCCCAGCCCCAACACCTCCTGTGGTTGTGATGATGGTAGCTGTTTCTCAACACTGGTTGTATTTTTTTATTTCTTTTGGAGGGGAGGGTTTGTAGAAGGACTGTTCTCTGCCTAATGAGCTTCAAAGAAATGATTTCCGTTCTTCCCAGGGATGACTAGGTTCATTAAGGGGAGCTGGTGCCCCCTCCCCTTGAATGGGATGACCAGTCCAGAGTTGCCAAATCACACTTTTAGCCTGTGCTTTTAGCCTGACTTCAATGCATCTCACGTCAAGAAATGCACTTGTTGTATTGACCTCTTGTCCTTTGATTAAACTAGGGATGGCACGACCCCTAGTTTCCCCACAATCCAGATGCGCCTTTCCCTCCATCCCGTTGCACCTGAAGACACGTACACATACTCCGAACAGAAAACAAAAGAATTTCGGTCATGTCAAATGAGCCAAATATAGGCCGGGTATATAGAATTGATCTTGCACCTGTTAGGGTCAGTCTTTGTCGGTCTCACCGATCGTCGCATGCCAAGTCAGCCTTGAAAGTTAGAAAGGGGTAGAGAGACACAGCACAACAGGGTTAGATTTAAGCTAGCATTAGCGCAACGCTAATTAACATGATTAGCGCAACACAAATGAGTTAGAGTTATTTCATTCTTTTATTTTTATTTTACCATTGGCGCAAAGTTGTCGCCCGACCCGGGAATCCCGCACCGCGTTTGACGGCTCACTCTGCCGCTATACCGACACTCCACTAGACGAATAAACACCCAGCCGCGTGTGTGTGTGCGCGCGCGCGCGTGCGTGTGTGTGAGTGCGTGCATGCGCACGCACATGCCTCCAAACTAATGAACTCATTTACTAAGTCACTGCGGGCTGGCGGGCGGATAGCGTGTCCCCCGCCTGTGACAGAGAGCCAGGCATCAATCTCTTTAATGGAATCCTGCAAGCGAGTATAAAACAACCATAATGCCTTTCTCTCAGATGGGCTGGGGTGTTTGGGAGCGTGGCGGTGGGGGTTTGGGGGGGACGGGTCAACGCACCAGACAGCTACGGCAACTCGCCTCGTTCATTATCGGCCTGTTTGCGACGCCGAATGAGGTTCTCTCGTCCTCTCCCGATCTGTATTTCTCAGGCCAGCTAATCGTAATGAAGATCTCCCCCCATGACGACGTGGGGCAGCTTCAATTATGCTAAAGCGCTCTCTTCACTGCTGTGCATATGGGAGGTGGGGTGATAATGGAGGGCTTTCTCCTCCTCTGTGCGTGTGTCGGATGAGCCCGTACAGACGCTCGCCCGTGCTAGTAACACTACGTACGTGCACGCACACACAAACACACACACACACACACACACACACACACACACACCGATGTCTTGATTCTGAGTGTGCAACAAGGTGAGGCTGCCTGAAAACACAACCGTGTGTGTGTCTGTTTGTCTGTCTGTCTGTCTGTCTGTGTGTTTGTGCGCCTGTTTGTCTGTGTCACCTGTATGTTTGTCTGCGTGCGTGCGTGCGTGCGTGCGTGCGTGTTTCCCCATCGCAGACATGCCCAAGTTCCTGAGCAACCACACCGTGTTCTACTCCTGGGAGGGCAACCCCGTGAACATCAGCTGTGACGTGATGTCCAACCCCCCCGCCACAATGCTGTGGAGGAGGGAGCGCTTCACCATCTCCGCCGAGGGCACGGCCAACACCCGGATACACAGCGCAGAGGGGAGGTCCCTGCTGGAGGTGGGGGGGCGCTTGTTTACGCAGCGCGTTGCATCCACCGGGTGAAACATGTCACACAATATAACAGGATTTACAAATAATGCATTTCAATTAAAGGTACTCTTTGCTATGTACGATGTGGGCCAGCCGCACATGCGTGGGGGTCATTAGACTCTTCTGGAAGCTTGTTCCAGTCCATGTGTGCCTTCTGCTTTTTTTTCTGCGTTGTTTTGACATTTGTTGTTTTTCTGGGAACGTGTAATCATGGAACACGCTTCTACAAGAGGTACAGTAGGTGTGGTTTATATTACGCGCTGCTTATGAAGGCTTTGTGAAAGGGGATCTTAAGGCCAGACAGGCAATTGTCTTGAATGCATCCTCTGATTCACGTGCTAATTAAAATAAATTGCTAAACATTTCTCACGCTTCTTTCTCTAATTTTATTTTGATGTAATAAAACTGCATGAATGGCAAGAAATTCAATTGAAAATGAACGGGTCTTGCAGACACTTTGTTAGAAATGTCGCCTTTTACTTTTTAATTAGCCTACTGCGTTAGTTATTTAAGGATAATATTCCTGTGCTGCTTGTGATGTCACAAGTGAAAACCAATCGGGTGAGATGTGAGAAACTGGGCGTGTCCAAGTCTGCTCATATGCGTTCTATCAAACACACATCTGTCTTTAAGCCCTTTAAGCCGTCAGTACTTAGCACTACACGTAGCAGCTGTGACACATGATGTGACGCATATCAAACATATCAAATTGAATAGGAAGCTACTTTTTCATGTAAATAAATGTTCGTATCTCTCAGTAATATTTCAGCCTGTTGCCTGTTCCCGAAAGAATTCCCATGAACAGGTTTAGTTAAATTAGTGCAAGTTAGGCACGTTTTTGGTAGCGAACACAGGTAGCAAAGCCCATATATACACACATACTTGGTCAACCAGAGATGATTAATAGCATTAAAAGTAAATAGAGTATTGCAATAGCACTCACATGTTCAACAATTACTAAAAGGTCATCTCATAAGTAGCATCTTAGAATAGCATCATTTATTAGTGTATTTTAAAATAAATAAGCACAGTTACAGTAGCTTCTCATGATTGACTGATTGAATCAGTCATGATTTCATCTTTGTTGGTGCAGGTCACTCCTATTTCAGACAGGGACTTTGGCCGCTACAACTGCACAGCGCGGAACAACATTGGCATGCGGTATCAGGAGTTCATCTTGGCTCAGGCAGGTATGTGTACACAAAAACACCCACCGCAGTCCTACGGAAGCCCAGAGAAACACACCCGCAAACGAATGACACATTTAAGAGAGAAGCCTCAAAGCGCTGACACCATATTCACAGATCTGCTTGAGGGGACAATTGGAGTCAGGAATCGGGGGAATTGTTGAGGAAGTTCTCTCTGTAACCCTCCTATCCCAGCTCTCCACCGCGTTTAATAGCCTAATTTGAAATTCACTTCCAGATAAATTCCATTACAACTAAATTCTGCTTTAACTTCCCAACCCCTATTCAAGCCTAATCTCAGTGCAGACTGATTTACCATAGCCCTCGCTATTTACTGAAGTACCCTCTAATTTACGGTAGCACAGTCTAATACAGAGCAGTGCAGTCCAATTTTCTTTAGTGCAGATTGAATTGCCCTGGCTAAGGAGAAAAGTGCTCAGTAAAAAGCTGACCTAATGTGTACTGTTTAGGAAACAATATGTTGTGAATATTGTTTGGAGGCATGCACATGTATGCACGGCACACATTTTCAAGGACACACGTTTATTGTTGTCTTTTGGCTAGTAATGGGAATGGGAAATGTAGGTTTAAGGTCAGTTCACCCTCTAAGCTAACACTCAAATCATGCAAACAACCTGAAGTAATATACCCAATTGCATGTTCTGAAAAGTATGCAGGCTTTTCTGTAATAGTCACAGATAAATGGTCCACTCAAATTTCCATTTTTCTCAGCCATACCGGCTTTCCAGCCGGAGGTTAAGGTGTATTTGAGTATTTGACTGTTGTTGACTCTTATCTGTGTTTAGTGTAAATCGATTTGACCTGAACTAAAATACAATAAGGTGATTTAGCTAGGCTTTTATCCAAAGCGAATTACATTGAGTTCCATTCAGATTAGAGAGCAGATCGTGGGTAGACATCTTGCTATATAGGACAATTACTGTAGGTCGGTTAGTGTGGGGGTATAATCTTTAGAATCAGATTTTAAATCATATCTTATAAATCATATTTCAAATTGAATCTTTCTAATCGAATCTTTCAACCAATCTATGCAATAACCTGCTTGTAGGATGTTTAAAAAAGATCCAGTATAACTACATTGGACTTTGACTGTCCATGCTAACGTGACCCCTCTTTACATTGATACCCTTTAAACCTAAAAGTAGGGTTGGGTACCGAAACCCCTTCCTATATGATCGGTATCTACCAGACCGAATTAAAACGCTAATTTCGGTGCCACATAGACTAAATCTACAATATACGTTTTAGTTATAAAACGGAGGTTAAAAACTAAAATAATCTACATCCAGACGTGTGTTTTAGCTCCATATAATTATCTGATACTTACACACATCGCGTGGCAGGTACACTGGGCATGTGTGTGCCGGTGTAAACAGAACAGAACAGAACATTGAATACTGAGGAGGAACAGCATGGTGAAAAATAAGACCAGATATGTATTTTCTTGGACTGGATCACTGGAACCTTTTTAAAAGTATCGATTCGAAACCGGAAACGTAAAAAACACAAACGATACCTAACCCTATGTTGGAATATGGGTGGTGTCTTCTCACCCAGTTCCAGCATGTTTGTTTATGGAGTTGAAGTAGGAAGAGACACTGTGTCCAAGTTTATCAAAATCAGCTTTAATATAATAATAGTAGATCAAAAATACAAGTTACAAGGCCCTGGTCCACACTTCCTTTAACTGACTGACAGCATGCAATATCTTGCATGCTTAAAAGTAAGGCAAAAAAAGTTTTTAAAAATCAACTGTGAAAAAAAAGGTCTGATACATCGATTTCAAAGGCGCATCGCTGTACTTCTATATATATGAAAGAATGTGTGTGTGTGTGTGTGTGTGTGTGTGTCCCAACAAGACGTGCCGTCAAACCCGTATTCGGTGCGCCTGTCGGCCGTCTCCCAGCGCCTAGCAACCGTCACCTTCATGAAGCCGGACTCCCACGGAGGCGTGCCCATCGGCCACTACCTTGTCCAGTACAAGGAGGCGGGGCCAGGCCCCACCAACCAGGACTGGAGGGACGTCAGGTCACACAGTGTTCAGAGTGAGTCACCCCCATAGGCCCTGGTCGCTGCTACGGCAGAGGTGTGTGTGTGTGTGTGTGTGTGTGTGTGTGTGTGTCAGACTTCATTGTGCCTACTGGTTGCTGGTACAGTTGATAATATATATAAATAAGTACTAGAGCTGGGCGATATGGACCAAAAATAATATCCCGATAAATTTAGGTTGAATACCGATACACGATATATATCGGTATATTCTATAAAGTAAGCTAAATCTGTTTATTTTTAGCGACATTAATTGACATGTGAGCTTTCTCTGGTGTCTCCGCCCCTTTGACACTCGGAACACACTAAGAGCAGGCATGGAGGAAGAGAAGAACAAATCGAAAAAGTCATGAATAAATGCATAATATAACTATTGATATACATGATATTGTCTAATCTCTTGTGAAAAAATACCCATATATATATATATATATATATACCGGCATATCGCCCAGCCCTAATAAGTACTATGTATTGAGGGGTGAGAACCAGAACTAGTAAGCGACATTTCTCTAACTTTACAGGACAAAATGTTCAAATTCACATGCGCATTTTTGGTTCATCCATTTCCTATAAATGCACGGGCCCATCTGATGACAACGCGAACAAAGAATTACAAACAGTTATAAAGAAATAACAATCTATTGTGATAAAATACAAATGTAACATTAATAAATCCTTACATGCTTTCCAAATATACATTTCTCAATGTCAAAAGGGCATAAATGCAGTCACGCCCTTTTGGCACCAACTGGCTTAGTATTTTCTTTTAGGTTTTTAATGAATAACTCCAAATTGAAAGATCTCACCAAGAGCTTTAATTTGATATATACAGCACGTCTCCGTTTCACCCAAAATGTCACTTAGGCCCTCCTGGTTCTCACCCCTCGATTTGTTACCTTTCCGTGTTATTTCCCTTTTCCCGGTGTTTCCTGTGGTACCTTTAAGCTGAAGGTTCTGCTACTGCAGGCCGCCCCCGCCAATGTGATCATTGAAAAATGTGGCAGAAACAAACGACTTTGAGAAATGTCCACTGGCAAAGAAATCATCTGTGCCCTTACGTCACCAGCTCGCTCATCTGGCAGTGGAAAAAAGAGGAGCGTGGTCTCCCATCCACCCACACCCACCCCTCAGCTCTCCTCCTGACATTTTGAAAGATATTTACCTGGTGAAGATCTTGACATTTCGAAGGCGCGCTCTAATAACATCCTGAAATATGAATAAGTGCGGCGAGATAGAGAGGGAGAGGGAGGGAGGGAGACCCGTGGTGCTTTTGTTAAGCGGTATTGATTGACGCCAAAGGCAACTAGGAGAGGTGCCGGTTTCCCAGAAGGCCACAGGGACCATCTTTCCGTGATCGTCTGTTAACCTTGTCAGAGGAGCCATCATGGCGAGGAATGTCTGCGAGGAGGTCTACGGTTCCTTCATCAATGCTGAAATTCACCCTGGAGTAAAATTCACATTGTTATCCGGATGGACACGAACACCTGAATCAATATCCGTGTGGTTACTAGAAGCAGTGTGGAGCTAATTGGTGCCAACATGGCAAATATTGTATTACTGCGATCTCTCAGGGAAATGCGACATAAAGGAGCAGTCAGAGATTTATTCGTGGCTGTTCAATGGTTCCCAACCCTGTGGACCCACTGCCCTGCAAGTCCCTGCTCCAAAGCCTCCCTGAAATTTCCCTCAACCCGCCCGCTCAGTTTACAAACATAGCATGGCAGTTTGCAGTAGCAAATCGGGCCGACTCGTGTTTTAAAAAAAAAAGTGTATATATATGACATAAATATACAATGGGACAGTGTTGGATTGTCCCATTAAAGCTATAATCAGCTATTGCAAGCTAAAAGCTAAATGTGAGCTTTTTGTCAAAATCACCAAATATCCCCGCATTTTGCTAGTTTACCATTCTCTGTGCGTGTTGAAACAATTACCTGATGCCTCCACACAGCCCTGGGTCCGTAAATAGCAACATAAACAAAGTGGCGGACGCTGCTCACATCAACAAAGCCGTGGCACTACGCTTTGTATGTACTTTACTATGTATTTTCATGTGTGATGCGGCCCCTCAGAGGACCGCGGTGTGATACTGTTTTGATTTGAGCTCAAAGTTAGCAAGAATGACTGACACTGCCGTTTAAAATGAAAGATTAGAAAATGAATAGGAAACATTGCCTTCCTGAGGGGACAAGGAATGTGCTATTTATTATTACACTCTAAGGGACACTTGTCAGAGTACATCTCACACTCTGCACACACAACTGGGGGTCACAGAAGTCCCCTTTAAATGAAATACACCACGTCTGTAACCATATACTCTTACTCTCTGGTTCTTGACTGATCCTAGTAATGACAAAACTCCTGTCCTCCTAACCTTTCCAGGTCAACGGCTGTGTTTTCATGCACAGAATATTCAGTTTTTTGCCCTTATTCCAAAAATTACATTTGTCTTACTAAGCTGTTTACATGTCTGCTTAAAATTAATATTCCACTAACATCAGTTTACATACAGCTGATTTATACATCCTAAAGATATGCACTTAAAGTAACTACAGAGGAATGTCCCTACTTTCCAAACTGCATTAATGTTCTAATAGCCTATATGGGAATATGGAACGGCTGACGACACTTTTGCTATTTTAGGTATTTGCAACAAAATATTTTTTTTCAAAGGTTTATGCACATATTTTAGCGCAGGCAAAATACCCAGTGCCATAATATGCAGTAAAACCCCCACTTGAGACTGATATTCCGAATATGCTGTATACATGCTCCTAAAACACGAATAATATCGGCATATCTCAAAAGTGTCTTAATCAGAAAATGCTAAATTCAGACTATCCAAACGGAATATACTGTTTCACATGGCACCTATTTAATTCGGAATGTTGCCACAGTGTGACTAATAGCGGAACACTAGTGCACATTTACATGCACAGTATTCCACCATTATTCCGACTATTCCCACCTTGGGTGAATGCAACACAGCTGGAGTCACTCTATCTCAAGGGCACTTCAGCAGATCACTATTTCCCCGAGTCCAGAGCAGCCTTTCTAACCTCTCAAGTCTCTTTCTCGTTGTGATTTAGATTAACCTCAGGGAACCCGAGACGAGTGCATACATTTGAGTTATTTGTTGTATGTAAAGTAGCTTCAATTTCTCTCTGTCCAAGAGCAGTTTAAGGTGATTATAGGAGATTGTTTTTAATGAAAGATAAATGGCTTACTGTAGGCTACAGTTGAATCAATACTCAGCTGCAATTTGAATAAAAGCACCATCATTTCCTGAAATTACCAGGATTGATCGGTTACCATCGGCCATTTTAATTCGATTTTAACTGATTGGGAGGTATAATGGAAAACTGGGGGCATTTCTTTGTTACATGTGAAGTGTTTCTTTTGTCTGTGTGTGTGTGTGTGTCCGAAAAACAGACAAAACCACTCTCACCAAAACAACACTGAGCTGAGTTAAAAAATCATAGTTAATTAAATAACACAAATATGATGATGGTGAGAGACCATAAAATATGTACATTTTTAACATGAGAGATGATGTGATTGTATGATTAGATCAGATCAAATTATACATTTTCCGAGAAATAAACAAATGTAAAGTTTGGTGTCTGTAGTTTGTAGCAGCAAACCACTCTCTATGTATTTATACAGTTATAATTATATAATAACAATAATAATAATAATAATAATAATAATAATAATAATTATATATATAATTGCATCCTAAACAGAGAATGACATCACACATTAAACTGTAAACATTAAGGCAGTTGGATAAAGGCACATGTTATAATTGCCTTCTTAACCGTATATAGTTCTATGAATAGTTGCATACAATGTTGGCAAGCGTGTACAGAGAACACTTTTACCGTCTCTGTATGTGTTGTGATCCAAACTCACCTTTGTTTTGTTTTTATAGCCGGGACATTGAAATGCATGTTTCTGTAATGCATGTAAATGCATATTAGTGCGTCTCTGTGCGCGCGTGTGTGTGTGTGTGTGTGGCTCACGGAGCATTGCTTTTAGGAATGGTATTCTGATGCGCTTAGTGTTAGCTCTAGTGGCAGAAAGTCATATAGAACCACTTTAAAACCATCATCAGAGACATGGCTCATCCTTATGTGTGTTGCCCTCCGCTGAGGGTTCCTATAGGGCTGCTTGGGACGTACTGTAAAGACCATAGAACTGTACATTATACAGCATGTAGGTAGACAGACGGATAAGAGATCAGAGCCCTTTGGTCAAACAGCCACGCTAACGAGCTTCAGTTGAGTGCTGGCCCACCCACGCACTGTCAACGCTAAAACACTTATTGACGTTTAGCTCGCACCGGCCTCTGCCCCCCACCACCCCATTTCAGCCCTTACCCCCGCCTACATACTACTTTTTATCCTTGAATATATGCATATCGGATCATATTTTCCCTTCATAATCTTTTCGCAGCAGGCTGGGTTGTGCAGCAGCAGTTCTATAAATACTGAGCAATAATTTGGGTGAAACAATGAATCAATTAATAATTTAGTGGTAATCTAAATGTAAATATAATCTAATTATAATTTTAGCCTATACAGCCATATGTCACATCTGGCTGGAGATTGTGTGTGTGTGGGTGTGTGCGTGCGTGCGTGCGCGAGTGTGTGTGTGTGCGTGTGCGTGATTTATACAGCATTATACGCACACAAACACATCTAAAATCTCAACTCAGTCACAAACACACGCAGCTCATTTATGTGGTTCAAGAAGTTTGTCACATGGGCACCTACACGCATGCACACACGGAGATGCTGCTTCATGGGGGATAATCCACTGACAGCCAATTTGCTGCAGGGATAAACTTTATTTTATTTTATTCGCAATTCATCCTTTCCTTCCTCGGTTTCACGAGGCAATTTGTTAGCTGACCGGCTCCAGGAGGAATGTTTTAACCTAGACATCCGTTCTCCCGCACCTCTCATCTCTCCTCTCCTCCTCTCCAGCCATCCCTCCATCCCCCTCTGTTCAGGATTAAGAGGAGGGCTGCTGGTCTAATCATCAAAGTGTCACATTTCAGTGTGTGTGGTGTGGAGGATGGGGGGGGGGGGGGGTTAGGGGCACACCCAAACTCTCACATTCTTCCTACACTTCGTATCACCCCCGTCTTTTTCTCTCTATATATTCAGAAGGCGATGGAAGAGGTTCAGAGCAGATGTAGTACTCCTACGCCTAGAAGTACAAATGGCAGTATATATTTTCTACAGTATAAATTTCTGTTGGCATTTAGCGGATGCCTTTATCAAGTGACTTACATTCTGTTCAGTACGTTAGTCAATAGCTGAATACTGTATGTCATACACCCCTCTCCAGGGGTGCCATCACCAGTGTTAAAGTAGTATTGGCACATTTTCTCGTCAAACATATCAAGGACTCATGAAACAACCTATTTGTATGCGGTTGTGTGTTTTTAATGTGAAATATTTTATCATTGTATTAATGAATCATAGCCTGGCCTATGTAGGCTACATTAACAGTTTTCCACAGACGGCATGGCCCAACAGAACACATAGACATGGGTTTTATTTATCGCGCAGGGGGAATTTTGAGGATTAAACACGTAGTTTTCTGAATTCCAGTGAATTTTTATGCAACAATTTGCGCTTGTTTATTGGGGGCTCTTGTAAATATTGTGGGGGACGCATCTCCATGTTTCATATGGATATGGCTTAAATGTCAAAGGTACGAAACGTTTAAGTTACACATCAGCTGTGGTTTGACGTCTGTATTATCCATTGATATGTCTGAATGGGGAACGCTGCAAATTATTTGTGGGGGCTGCTCGCCATTCCCCCGTCAGCCACTGCCAGCGCATCCCCTCGCGAACAGCCAATGGGAGGCTCGTCAAACGTTCATAATGGCAGAAATGTGCATGATATCCTCCACGTTTAGAGGTGTGTGTCGTATTATTTTATTTTCAAGAGATGTCACGGTGCCGGCGTCAATACACGCAAGAACAGGCATGTTTCTGACTTTTTAAACAGCTCAACAGACCAGTCTATTATTAGGCTGTTGGTTTCTTTTCGGTTGGGCTCTACTGTTATCCTGCCTTTATGAGACCCAGAGAAGCCTAAGGATAAGGATTCAAGCCGTGCTCTAAACTCACTTGGAGCACAGTTTTGCTAGCAACAGGCTAAAATATATTAGATAATGACATTTAGTAAATGCACATCACTTTTAATTAATAAATCAATATATTGACTGTTCCTTCATATGCGGTCCTTGACGTGTGGCCATCCAGGGTATAGGCCTACGTAGGCCGACATTAGGGCGAACCTTTCCAACAATTTACTCCACCGACAAAATATTGTGAATGTAGGCTACCGTAGCAAATGTTGTAGAGGCACTGTTGTCATGCACAGGCTCGACAACAATGGCGCAAAGTGTCGTACTTGATAAAGTAGAATGCTTTCATAAATCGCAGCATAAGCATGCATATTCTTAACTAATGTAAAATAGGATTTTATTACAGGTTACTCAATTCTTCTAAATAAAATAAGCGGCATATAGTCAAGTAGTATTGCCATGGCAATACTGTGGGCAGCAGCCATGCCTCTCTCTTCCAGTAGAATTGCTGACCTGCAGCAGATACATGTTAGTACTTCTACAGCAGATACATGTTAGTACTTCTACTACAGATACAGGTTAGTACTTCTACTACAGATACATGTTAGTAAATCTACTACAGCAGATACATGTTAGTAAATCTACTACAGCAGGTACATGTTAGTACTTCTACTACAGATACATGTTAGTACTTCTACTACAGCAGATACATGTTAGTACTTCTATAGCAGATACAGGTTAGTACTTCTACTACAGCAGATACAGGTTAGTACTTCCATTGCAGCAGATGGTTTGCACTTCTTCTGCAGAAAGATACTAGTACTTCTATGGAAGCTGATACATGGTTAGTACTTCTACTACAGCAGATATAGTACGTGATTAATAGTTATACTGTTCTGTTTGTTGTTTTGTTGTCAATTTAATTGTTTTCAAACATTACATTGAGCTACTAATAATCTAAATGGGTTTAATCTGTAGTGCAAAAATTCCTTTAAGCCACATTGCCAGTGTTTCTATAAAACTATGCAAAGGTGGGGTTTTGTTTAATGTAAAAAAAAAGAAGACTTTTCTACATGAAATTGATGGGATGGTTTTTCTTCAAAACAAGGTGAACATTTTCAACAGTTATTTTGTATGACGCTTGTGCGTTGCGACCACGGGTTCATTCCTCATCTCAGATACCATCATTTTCCCGGCAGCAGAAAAGTGCTCAAACATTACTCACCCAACTCCCCCTTCCCCCAGATCAACACTAGGTGTGATTATCTTTACATTTTGTTGCCATGGTAGAAGCCATTCGATAGCCGTGGCGGAGGTTTGAAACAAACGGGGTGTTCGTCCGGGGCAGTTCAAAGCCATTCTTTAAGCAGGCGCTCGGCGGTTTGCTTCTCCAGGGTCAGAGCCAAGGTGGTTGGTTCCAGACGCTTTGGAACGGAGCTTTCTGGAGCTCACTAGAGGAAATCTGCCGAGACCTGCTGACTGATGAGACCAGCATGGCTTACCGGACGCATGCACGCACGCACACACGCACACATGCATACACACGCACGCACACGCACGCACACACACATGCATACACACGCACGCACATGCACGCACACACAGACACACACATACTGTGAGACAAACGCACTCATACACACAGAGACGTGCACACACACACACACACTGTGAGACATGCACACACACACAAACCCACTTAGACACACACTGTGACGCACACACACACACACACAGTGACACATACACACTGACGCACACACACAGACACATTATGACATAACATGCACGCACACATACACATTGTATGTGTGTCACAATGTAAGAAATATCACGTTTAGATGTTAGAAAATGAAGCAAGCTGAGACAGAACGAAGAAAGACAAAGGAATAAAAGCGTTATTTTCCCTCTGACATCGGTCTCTCTCTCTCTCTCTCTGTGTCTCTGTATCTCGCCCTCTCAAAAGAAACCACTAGTATACTAGTTGCCTAGTACTCACTAGCATAAACTGGCGTCAACAAGAAGGCTATGGGATTGGTCCTCACTCCCTCACTCCCCCCTTCTCACATAAACCCCCCCCACCCCCCTTCCCATCCCCGCCACCCCCGGTTCACAAACCCTCTCCGCCCAGGCCTTTGAACTCCCGGTGCTCATCCAAGGCTGGCTTATCCAGCCACTTCAAAGATGCCGGCGGCCATGTTGCATCAGCGACAGGCAGCGGCGAGCGACCATGGAAGCAGAGGAGACAACAAGACATGTCCCATGATCTTGACAGGGTTTCCCAGAAGCACTTTCACCTCCCTTATTAGCGAGGAATGAAACTTGCAGATGTTTTCGGTACATAAAAGTTTGACGGGGTTTTATTTACTTTCTTTTTTCTTTTTTTTTGACGTCGCAAAACATTGACGGGCTTTTGTTCTAAGGGGGGTGAATTATTACTTAAATACGGAGGTGTTGGGGTCACGACATGCTGCCAGGACAGCTTGAACGTCCCTTGGCAAATATCGCCCTGTGGACGGAGCTTTGTCATCCTGGAAGAGACCTCTCCCATCAGAACAGACATGTTTCGTCATAGCATAAAGGTGACTGACCGCTCACCACATCTTTGTAATGATTTGGGCAAAAGTGGACCCAAACATGAAAGCAGAATGCCCCCCCTCAAGAAGCCACCTAAATGCAAAGAAACTGACCAAAAATATAATATAAAAATCGTAGATTTGGCCAATTTGAAGTAAATTTAACATTAATTAAATGTATTTCTTGAGTAGAGGTTAATGGTGAATGTACAATAATTAAATTGCAGTAGCCTAAAGTTAATTTCCAACACGTTTTGCTACTAATTTTTCTCAGGTAGTGAACATGAACGCAAAACTGCGGACGTCTGATCTAGGCCTGCCACGGAAAAATCTTTCTTAATAAAATATACCAATACCTTTTAAGATTCTCATCTTATAGACTACTTTAGCTGTAGTCTCACCCTCAACCTTCCGTAAGCACTACGTCACATAAGCAACTCTGTGCTGAACGTCTGATACATTTATAAGTGAGGAAGTCGATTTTCATTGACTGTTTGCAGTGTCACTCATGAAGTCTGTATCTGTAATTCTGGTGTAACGCTAGTGCAGTAGGCCTACTTTATTTACTAATTTCAGTTGTTACATTTATGTTAAGAAGTAAACAGTAGCCTGGGTATCTAACAGATATCAGATATACAACACATGCAAACAGCCAGAATCATGTTTACAAGTTTAACGTCCAACTTACAAATGAGTTACATAGTTAGTCGTTCAATCAAAATACCTCTCCTGTCAAGTAGGTCCCAGTGTGTCCCAAGTGGCCAAGTATGTTGGCTGGTTCTGCGAGACTAGCTGTATGTCAAATGTAACGGAGATCGTCTGTCCCCCTCGGGGAATTGAACCCTGATCTCCCACGCAGAGAGAAGACGCTCCTACAAGGCAGGCCAAAAACCCATGGGCCCTGGCCTGCGTCGCCAGAGCGTCCTATGAGGTGTCGGAGAGTGAGGATTAACACCGCACAGCTAGCCTGCTGGCCACCGTTACACAAACAACAACAAAAAATAGTATACTAGCTACTCGCTATAGTAATACTAGTATCCTATCAAAGCAAGATTTGTAATGTGTATGGGACAAGCCACTATGTTCACAAACATGGAAAATAATGAAGGACGGTTGTCATTTATACGAGGCAGCCTTTTAAACCTGTCACTTGGGCTACTAGAGACAGCACAATAGACAGATGGCCCCAAGCTATAATCAGTTCTGTGCTAACAAGAAAATGTATTTCAGTATGCTTACTTCTTACTGTGTCGCACGAGCGACAAACAACCTCAAAATTATTGTGATTCTTCACCTCTCCCTCAGAAAAGCACTTTTTGATATTGACTGATTCAAAGAGGAACGCCTCAACGTAATTAAGTAAATTATGGCTCTGCAGAAGCGCGGACCTGCTTGAGAAACGACAAAGTATGGATTCCTCCCTAATTACAAAGGAGAGTTGGACTGAAATAGACTTTCCCTTTCATAGTCAGCCTTGGGCTAGTCCAACTGAGGCAGACGTAAGCCATGGGCTTAGCCATGTGATCGATCTGCTTGCCAAGTCGAAGGGCAGAGGAATCAATTTCTGCATGTGGATCCTGGCATCTGTACTTGGCTAGTAGGCCTTTGTAAACTTTTATTATTTAACAAATGAGCACACAACTGTGATTACAGATAATCACAATGTACTCATGAGTTTTTATACAGAATGTCCTTATGGTAAAAACAAGGGTTGGAGCCCCAGCTCTGAGCCTGACTCCACCCACCACAACTTTGAAACATGCATAATGGAGCTGAGTGAGGGGAGGGTCTGAGAAGGAGACCCCTATTTAACGTCAGCATAATTTGAATTTGATGACACGATCGTACCGTTGTAAAGCAGCCAAGTCCTGGGGTGATTTTTAACGGATATGACGTGTAGTTCAGTTTTCAGCGCATAACATGCAGATTTTTATATAATAGTGGAATAGTGTCAATATTAGCACCAACATTAATGTGTCTCATCACAGATCCTAATCCTATTACTTTGTTTACAGCTCAGAAAACTAATTTTAGGGTGCACTTACAGTTCTATTGAACACCATTTGAACTCTATATTTCTGCCCTATAGCTCACTTCTTATGTTATATGCAACATTTTAATCCAGGTGTACTGTAAAAACAAATATACATGTATAATTGGATAATTTTTTCACTAGATTCAAAGTTGAATCATCAAAAATCCGGTAACCTGTATATGGGTCTGGGTCATCCTCGGCAATACGAGTCAATTCCCCTTGCCATCGGGAATATGCTGTGTTATGTAAAATTACCACCCCCAAAAAAGCATGGGCGACAATCAAAATGTTCGGTCGCCATAGCAACACTGCTCCCAAATCAAATGGCAAAGCAGCCAGCTATACTGTAGCTGCTTTTGGGTGGGTCTCAAAAAAAGAAGAGAGAGAGAAATAGAGTAGTCATTATCTGCTCGGTCTATCCTTTTGTATTGCAGGCAATCACAAAGTCTTTGTGAAATGGGGGAGGGTTCACGTTCTCTCCCTCTCAGAACAAGATGGAGTCAGTTTGACTCTTCCCTGGTGACAAGTTCAGGACAATTTCTGTTCTACCAACCACGCCATTGATCGGGGCTTCTTTGCGGCGGCCGAGAGCCTAGCAGATTTAGAAAAACAGGATCCAGGCATCGTAAGTTGAATAAGAGCCTCTGCACCGCAATCACGCGCCCCGCTCGGTCTGTGATGACATACGCGAAGGTCTCATTTACCTGTACCCCGGAAGATTCCAATTGGGACATTAAAGTCAGTGATACCGCCGTCACCTTGCTTGATCTGTACCCGCGGACGTCGATTTGGCAAGGAGGGTAATTCATACTCTCACAACCCTTCGCCCTACAAAACTGACATGTGCAGTGGTTAAAAAAAGAGATAAAGAAATAGTCCTATATCCTGAATTACTGGGTGATGGAGTCAATTTCTCCAGCCAGACACTTTCCTGCCGTGTCATTTTACCTTGTTGAACTGCTACTCTCGAGGAGGCCGGGTATAATTTTCACACAGTATGGTTTGTATCTCTGTCAACATGGCGGTTATATATCCCCTTCCAGTTCTGCCTGAAACATCACTTGCAGTTCTCTAAGTCTACTCTGCATACAAATCAAGTTTGGACCAATCTGGGGTTTTGCCTGATGGACTAATTTTGCTATAATTGTCCCGATAAAGACCACCGATCACTCTTTTAAGTGCCTTTCCCATTCTGATTGAGGAGGATATTTGCACTTATTTAATTGCCAGGGGAACATCTATATGGTCTTTCTTTACATGCATGTGAGAGTACATACTCATACATGCATGCGCTCGCACGCTCGCACACATGACACGTTTTCCCCATCCATCGCGGCCCCTAATCACGCCTGTATTGAATGCCACAGTGACTCCATCTGGCTATTGAGGGTGGCAGCCTATTAGCTGGTAAGGCTACCTTTAGACAAGTGGCAAGAGGTTAAATACAGAGGCTTGTGAATGGCTATGCGCTAGCAGCAATTAGCGCATTAGCATAATGTAATTGAGCGTGTTTGGTTGATGGTATATTATTAGATCTCCCATCACCACGCTGTCATGCAGGGGTGCTTTCTGGGTGGCTGTTTGTATGCTGTATACAGGTAGGCTACACGTCCACCCATTACCTCTGCCCGGTTTGGTTTTTGCTGCAAATGGAGGCCCCATTATTGTCCAAATGAACACATGGCAGTTGCCTTTTGCTGTGTTTAGTGCAGGAAATGAGATTATGTGGCGTCGCCATGGTTTCATGGAGAATGGAATATAAATAAATAAAAGAGCCTCTATAAAGCTGGGAACTGGTGCGGTATAATGAATCTAAATTAAAGCAACTTTCCTCTGAATGTAGATTTTAATTAACCAGTGACAGTGCGCTATGGGGTGGGGGGGCGGGAACAGCGAGCGAGAGAGTGAGATAGACATAGTGAGTGAATAGGTGAAGAAAAAAGAAAGATTTTATGTGCCAGAGTGCTAATTTGATCCATTAGGGAATGTGTGTGTGTGTGTGGGTGTGTGTGTGCAGTGCGCGTGCGTGCGAGTGAATATGTGTGACGTGTTACCTGTCTAGTGACTATACAGCCTCATTCACACCCCTGGAATAGTGTTGTGCATGCAGAATCCCGCTGTCTTAAACGCTGGGATTCGTCAGAGAAAAATGAGCCTAATTAGGCGCATGTTACAGTTGAAGACGGAATGGCTTCTCCTTTGTGGGAGAGGCGAGAACGCGTGCTTCCTTCAAGAATAGAGTGAGAATATATGTGCAATCTCTTCGACATAATCGACATATCAGCATCCTACATCTGTGACTGCCTGAAGGCGTCGTGAAGCTTTTCTTTCATGCGGCTGTTGTGATTCTGGATGTGTGTTTTTTTCTCTTTTCATTAGTACAAATGGAACCCGTCACGAACAAGTAACAGCTATGCTGCTGTTTGTGTGTGCGTGCGTATGTGTGCGTGTGTGTGCGTCTGTGTGCGTGCGTGTGTGTTTGGCAGGGGGATGCTTTTACACTTGATTAAAGGGCTACTCCTCGATTTGTGTCCGGAATTAAAAAATTTTGTGTAAAAATGTCACGGTTCGCGGCCGCTCCGGCAGCAGACCACGCCGAGCCACCGGTTCAGCACCAGACAGCACCAGACAGCGCCCCCAGCACGTCTTCGGCTCTCGATTAGCCACACGTGCAGAAGCTTCACCCCCGCTTCCTG
>JAODLL010014745.1:0-28215 GCA_026546735.1 Forbesichthys agassizii | reverse complement strand
TATATATACATAATTCTTGTTTTTCATTACATGTCAATGTATGATGTAAATTCCTGTAGAAATTGTGCGTGCTGTTACATGCCGCTAGGTTGACATAGCTGGATCCATGTAGCATTACAGTTAACAGTGTAGCCTGAGACGATTGTCTCTAAATCTGCAGAGCAAGCAATTCAAATGGTATTGCCATTGAAACCATAGATCTTACTTTATCGTGTGTAAAATTGGTCTTACCAGGTCCATAAAAAACATTGATGTGGGGGGTGGGGCACAAATGCTTCATACTTATTTGCGTTGCAACTAGGTGAACATAACACCCTGTTGCCGCCTTCAGATTTTATTTCATTTACAAGTTTTTGGGTCAAATATTTGTTGATGATGACATGTCAGAACAGAAAAACAAAGATGCCCCTCATAGTAAAGCTCTCTCTCTCTCTCTCTTTCTCTCTCTCTCTCTCTCTGGGTGAAATCCCTGGGTCCATGTAACTGCACTTGTGAATATAAGCTTTTGCATTACATTGGACGGATTCAGTGAGATTATCCTCTCACTGTTGCCAGGAGAAACCCCCTTCCTTTCCCTTCCCTGGCCCCCCCTCCCCTCCCTTTAAAACATGTTATTTTATTTCAGAAGGCACAGCCGGACCAATCAGCTGTTTGAGTTGGCTGCCGCCCACCAATGAGCTGCTGGTTTTTGCTCTGTGAGGGCGGGCCGCTGATGTGTTTTCGCAACACCTATCCAGCGCTGTTTTTTGCTGGAATTTGGGCGAGAAGTGCGGGGGGGGGGGGGGGCCCAGGGGGTTGACGGAGTGTTAAAAGCCCAGATAACCATACAGACCCATATGATCTGTGTCCCACGAAAGCTGTTGTTTACCTGCACGCAATTCTGCTGTATAATGTTGATGTCGTGTTTTGATTTGTGGCACTTGCAACTGTGGGTTTCCTGTTGTGTCACTGACACAAGTTACTTCCCTTTTGGCTTTTGGCAGCACTGGCAAAGGAGAATGGAGTAGAAAATCCCACAAATGGCTTGTTTGCACACTAATGCATGTCACTCCCCCCTCCTCCAATCGGTGTATACTCAGTGTTCCCCAACCCTGGTCCTCGGGGACCCCTGCCCTGCATGTTTTAGATGTCTCCCTGCTCCAAAACAGCTGATTCAAATGACTAGCTTGTTATCAGGATTCTAACAAGCCATTCATTTGAATCAGCTGTGTTGGAGCAAGGAGACATCTAAAACATGCAGGGCAGCGGTCCCCGAGGACCAGGGTTGGGGAACCCTGCACTAGATGATATTGTGTAGGAATAACTGGCTATTGTCGGCAGCGTTGGATTATACTCTGAGATTGGGGTTTACCTACATGTTGCCACTAAATCTAGTGCAGTGTAACAAGGCAGAGAATGGACAATTGGACAATTGTGTGTATTTGAAATAGTCAGCTGTATGGCCTTCCTTTCAAGCTTCCGACCTTTGACATTTTTCTTTATTTTTTTTTGCACTCAGGTGATCGGCCTGTTGGATGTTTTCACGCCAGCGACGAGCTTAGAGGAGTTCAATGACGTGTAAGTGGGACATTTGCTCTCCGCTCATCTCTTTCATAGTTTTTTGTTGTGTTCTGTTCGATGCATCTCTCCACCCTTCCACATGGTTTCTCCTCTCTCTCTCTCTCTCTCTCTCTCTCTCTCTCTCTCTCTCTCTCTCTCCCTCTCCCTCTCCTAATGAAAGCATTCAACTTAATGTGTTCCCAGCGTATTGTCACATAGCTTATTACTATGTAATCAAGCCATAATCCTTTAGACCATAACATTTATGCCCCATGTGGCAGCTTTCACAAAAGCAAATATAGGGTGAGCACAGTATAGGCTGTCTCCGTGGTAACAGACTTTTGCTGCTCTTCTGGGTTGGGGGGGGGGGGGGTGCAAATAATCTTCAATCAGTAACCTTGAATGCCACTCTTGGCTTCAGTAGCACAGGTGCGTGTGCACACACACACACACACACACTGATGCATGTTGCACGTTGTGTGCACAAACCGGGTCAGTGGAACAAACTCATAGAGAGAAAATAAGCACGTTGCAAGAAGCTAGCAATGTGACGTAGCGACGACAGACCGTGAACCATCTCAGCGACGTTTGTGGCGAGACAATAGACTCAACGCCTGTCCGCGGCACGAAGTGGCCGGGATACAGATGCAGTAAACACACCTCAACTTTCAGCTACCATTGGGGCGCTAAGGATATACTGCACTGTAGTTGACAGACGGAAACATTTCAGGTGGGGAAATATTACAATACAATAAGGTTACCTAGGCAACCAGTGTTGATGATGTCCACAAATGAACCAGTTCCAGAGAAGTGTCAGTGGCAAAGCGATGATAGAATTGCGTTGTGTGTGTGTGTGTGTGTCTAGGCCCTGGGCTTAAGAGAGATGGAGAGGGGAATTAACTTCTTTCGATGCACGCACATGAGTCAAGACACGCGGGTTCTCAGTAGGGTGGAAGGTTCTCATGCACACCTCTTAAGATATATTTATTACCTAGAACCGTGGTTCTCAAAGTGGGGGTCGTGAGACAAAGAGGAGGAGGTCACGAGAGGGTTTCCAGAAATGAAATTAAATTGAAATGAATGACATTTTGATTAGAAATTAGAAATATTTTGTTAGTAGTAGTACAGTTTCTTTATTCATTTGTTGTTCATTTGGTGATTTGATGATATTCATTTGTTGAAATAATATTATGGCTATCCCCATCTCTGGGGAATGCGGGGGTCTCTGGCACTGTTATTTTGGGGGTCGCGAGCTGGAAGGCTTGGGAACCCCTGGCCTTGGAGCACATGCCAGCCAGAGAACATGTAGTGGTGCTTCATTGCTCCACTGAGCAAGACGGGACACATTTCAAACCAGCATATGTACAGTAGGGACTACACAAATCTCCTTTTCTGAGAATTGTGTGAATCTAAATTATGCCGTAGACGGTTTCAAATGAATGTGTTTATAGATTTATGAAATTATGAACTTCTTTTTAAATGTAACTTTAAAAAAATATTTTGTAACTCAGTTCAACAGCATATAAATGCAGCAAAGTGTCTCCGCCCGTCACCCCTTAAGCATGCAGCTGCTTGTCAAGTCATTTGAACTGGCTACTAGCAAACATTGCTATGCAATGACGGAGACGTTGTAGCTTGCGGTATACTAGTCGGCAGCTTGCAGCGTGTAGGTTAAGTTAGGTTCACTTATGCCGCAGCGTCAATAGCACTGGCTTTTGCTGCAAACGGCAGTTATGTCACGTCAGCATTGTGTGTTCAAACCGATCTGACGCAAGCACTCCCCGTACAGTGTGTGTTGTCACGGCGACCTATGTCGTGGCAAATGGAGGCAGAGGAGGGATCGTAGGACTATGTAATAGGGATGTATTGTTTCTGATGTGCCTCTACACACCCTAACCGCCAATGGGAGTGTGTGTGTGCTTGTGCGTGCGTGCGTGTGTGTGTGCGCTTGTGCAAGTGCGCCTGTGTTTGTGTGTGTTGTTTCCAGGTACCTGGTCACCCACCTCATGGGAGCGCGTGTGTTTGTGTGTGTGTGTGTTGTTTCCAGGTACCTGGTCACCCACCTCATGGGAGCGTGCGTGCGTGCGTGCGTGCGTGCGTGTGTGCGTGCGTGTGTGTGTGTGTGTGTTGTTCCCAGGTACCTGGTCACCCACCTCATGGGAGCGTGTGTTTGTGTGTGTTGTTCCCAGGTACCTGGTCACCCACCTCATGGGAGCGGACCTCAATAACATTGTCAAGTGTCAGAAGCTGACCGACGACCATGTCCAGTTCCTCATCTACCAGATCCTCAGGGGGTTAAAGGTCAGTTCATCTCCTTCCACAGACTCAAGTGTCTGGTGGCTAGTGTCAAGGCAAGTGTGGGCATGACAGCCCTGTCTGAATGTTGAACCGCACTCAGTAATACAGTGTCTCCGGGCGGGGCTCCTTATTAACAATGCCAGATATACAAAAATGTTAAGCTCTTTTCCACAATGCAGACTCAACGTGGTGCGTTGTCAAGGTGAATTAACAACACCTAGGATATTGTCTGATAGCTGAGGTGACTTATTGCTCTTTGACTGACTGAGTCAAAGACTGAGTTTATTTTTTTTTTACAATTTAAAGATTGACTGAATAATTCAGTGATGAATATCTTTGCTGTTATGATTGAGAGACACTACTTGTGTGTATGTGCGGAGTCCGGAGGAGTCGCATTTGTGCTATATCTATGCATCTGAGAATCACTGAGTAAAACCATCATCTTCCTTGTTTCCCTACAGTATATCCATTCAGCAGATATCATCCACAGAGTAAGTTGACACCATATACAGTAGATTATTAACAGAATGTATGTTAAATACATTTTTATCACAATGTTATTATATGTTACTGTTATGAATACTTTTTATTTTAAGTACTAGTTTTTATAGTACTTGAAAATCCCGTCACAAATCCCGTCACAAGGTGACGTCACTACCTCTCAGGTGTTGCTAATGTGACGGAGACTGTCGGTCCCCCTGGGGGAATTGAACCCCGATCTCCCACGTAGAGAGCGGACGCTCTACAAGGCAGGCTAAAACCCCACGGGCTCTAGCCTACGTCTCCAGAGCGTCTTATGAGGTGTCAGAGAGTGAGGATTAATTTACTGCACAGCTACCTGCTGGCCACCGTTACGCTAAGCTTTGTCCCTCTGCCTTCCCAGGACCTGAAACCCAGCAACCTGGCTGTGAACGAGGACTGTGAACTCAAGGTGGGGCCTGGGCCCTGGAGGGGGAGGAGGGCGGGGTTAAAGCTGCCTGGGGGGCGGGGCTCAACCGGGAAGGAGTGATTCACGCCCTCAACTCACGTTGTTTCGCTCTCGCTCTCTCAGATCCTGGACTTTGGTCTGGCTCGGCACACAGACGATGAGATGACGGGCTACGTAGCCACCAGGTGGTACAGAGCCCCGGAAATCATGCTCAACTGGATGCACTATAACATGACTGGTACGCACGCACGCGCACGCACAAACACGCACACGCTCAAAGGGGATTCACCGTTCCTTGTTTGCCAGACTGTTTGAAAGTTTCTTTCTTTTTTCCTTACACAAATTATAAATTCCTCAAAAGGGTTGGCAATGCCGAGCTATAGTGAAATATACAGGTGACACAATGCAGGCAACAAATGATGCTCACATCCATGATGTCACTGTGACTCTTAACGTGGCGACACACATTAATTGGACAATATATGTATTAAAAGTATTTCACAGCACAATTCAGCATTTATTATTTCCTGCCTAATGATCTGTTCATAAACCTGGAGTGTGTAGACGTTAAGGTTCTGCTTAGCAAAAGTGCGGGCTGGGGCTTGTGACCTGAATGTTGCTTGGAAGTCGGAGGGTGGGGTAGACCCCTAGAGACCGTGTCTAGAGACCGGAGTGCCCTGCCAGAATAGAGTCGAGGTAGTTGGCAGGAGTTGCCCAGGAGTGGTGAACAAGCATATTGAAGGCATAGTCGCCGATTGTGAGCTAACACACTTTTTGTCAAATTCAACATACTCCGCTCGCTGTTCATTTTGTGTGCGCCCACTCATAAAAAATAATCTGATGTTTCTATACAGCCCTGGCTCCGTAAATGGGAACACAAAGTGGTGCAGACCGCACCACACAACACTATGTTAGCTGTGGCGATGTTTTTTCTCTGAGTTTCTCAGCGAGCATCTGTGGCATTGAAGGGAGAGGTGTTTTTGTTTTGATCCAGCTCAAACATTAAGTTTTTCTTCAGAATGGCTGGCTGTCCCTTTAAGCATAAATAGACAATATTGGTCCACTATTAGGACTTTCATGGACATGTATTGGCCATTAATTTGTGGGTTTGTGTGTGTTCACTACTGAGCTGTCTGCTGTGTCTTCTTCTCGTGTTCCAGTGGATATCTGGTCGGTGGGGTGCATCATGGCGGAGCTACTTACCGGACGGACGCTCTTCCCTGGCACAGACCGTATCCTTCCACTGCCATGGCCAAATGATTAGAAGTAGCAGAAAGAAAGCTAAAACCACCTTCACATCACAAATTAGATTTTGTCAGCATTCTAAAAATGTCGCAAGTTATAACTCTGTATGCAAACTGCAATTGCAATGAGGGAAAAGCTGTGCCAAGCCACATGCCAGATTGTGTGCGTGCATGCGTGCGTGCATGCGCGCGCGCGTGCGTGTGTGTGTGCGAGCACGCCATGGAGTCCTCTGACTCAATACAACCCACAGTTGCCCTGTGGTAGTCCTTTATAATACAGGAAACATTCCTACTCACCGCCCCCATACACACAGCAACAATACATAATTTGTGTTAAAACCCAGTAATTTAAACTGTTCTACTAATTCAGATACAGTGTATTGAACACCACACATACTGTATGAAATGAAACAATATGCTGTAGACATGCATCCTCCATCACGGTCATGTGATGGGTTGATTATTCATAAACCAAATGGGATAGACAGACAGTCAATATCGATCAGTCACGGTTCACTCTATTATTTTATTACCTTTTTTATACGATGCAACATCAACTAAATAGAGCGCACAAGAAATTACACACTCCCTACAAACCTCTCACTTTTGAAAGAACGCATGAACCACATTAAAAAACGTGTGCAGTATTATTACCTTTATACCATGCAACATTAATTCCATTGAGCGCACAACGAATTACACACTCCCTACAAACCTCTCACTTTTCACAGAACGCATAAACCACATTAGACATCGTGTGCAGTCTTTAAATAGGAAATGCAGCAATTGGCTTACATTTCCTATTGATCCAGCATGCATTTTCTTGCCATCGTCCACACACTGTATTGAATGCACAGTCAACAACCTCAGCAGGGAAGTCTTGGTGGAATAGATGGAACACTTGCCTGTGCTTTGTGTCATTAGCATGTGCCACAGACCTAATCACCCGCCCTGCTCTGCTGCAAAGCTGTTAGCCTGAGTATTTCCTGCAGGCCCACTTAGTCATTATTAGCTTTTAGCGCGCTGAATGATCAGTGTACGCGATACACTTATTGCGTGTTTCCTATCAGTGTAGAGCCCTGTAGATGTTGAAAATGTACACTTCACCATGTGATGAAGTACAGACTTGGACAAAATTGTTGGTACACTTTTGTCAAAGAAATAAAAACCCATAATTATCACTGAAATAATTTAAAACTGACCAAAGTAATAATTAATAAAAATGTACTGAACAATAACTAATGAAAATCAGACATTGCTTTTGAATTGTGGTTCAACCGAATAACAATAAATAATACTAACTAATGAAACTGGCCTGGACAAAAATAAAGGTACCCATTTAAAAGATTGAAAATAATTTGAACATAGAGACATGTTAAACTAAGGTGTGTCCTGTAATTGGTGTCACAGGTGTCTTTTAACGTGTAATCAGTCAGTCTGCCTATTTAAAAGGGTGAAAAGTAGTCACTGTGCCGTTTCGTCTCATGGTGTGTACCACACCAAACTCTGTGTGTGTGTGTGTGTGTGTGTGTGTGTGTGTACGTACGCGTGTGTGTTGATGTATACATGCATGCAAAAATAAATAAGTGAATACAAAAAAATGTAAGATAAGACAAAAATAAAAAAAGATGTCTTCACACTGCATATGAAAAAAGATTCCTCGTCATGCAAACCAGAAGTATTTTAATTATCTAATTTTCCATGCAAGTCAAGTGCAAAATGTTGTTAGTGTCACATTTACACACCTACTTAGCCGGAGACCGGAAATGTTCCACATTCACCTTCCATAGTGATGAATGACATTACGCTCTATCCTATCATATAGTATGTGTATATTGTATATACAACATGTGTATAATACGTGTATGTATGTAGCACATGGTGCTCTATTCTATTTGGCACTACTCTGCCTGGCCGCTCCACGTAGACGCGATGACATCATCCCTTAACTCGGCCACTCAAGATATAAACCAGTTGCAGCAGATCATGCGGCTGACGGGGACGCCCCCTGCCTCCCTGATAAGCAGAATGCCCAGCCACGAGGTGAGCCCAGACCACCACCGGTCACCCAGCAGCAGCCCCTTTCACTCCCTTTCTTACGCTAACAACCGAAATGGTCCCGATGTCCACGTCCTTTTTTTTTTACATAGGCAGGTCTGGCCACTCGGCAGCCATCTTTGTAACGCTTCCGGGCCGTCATTAGAAAGACCATATCTAAATGAATGAAGAGGAGAGCGCCATTAGCTGCACTTCAGTTGTCACCACAGGGACATAAAAACTACAATCGCAAGTCAGATCTTTTCACCCTTTTCACACGCAGAATACGTTGCACCAGAAATGGCCATAGATGGATAAACAGCAGGCACTATGAATATCTACTAAAACATTGCGTGCGATCGGGGATTCTCTGATCCTCGCTCTCTCAAACACACACACATGCACTATATGGCACAGACCATGCACCGAAGCGGCGGTGCAGATCCTCTCATGCCCTGGCTGTCAATAGACTAATCTGCATTAGCCATAACGAGCTATAAAGTTGGTTAAACCTACGTAAACTTTGTTTATTAGTACCATATACGCAGACGAGCTGCTGCTTATAGGCTATGCGATCATGCATTATGCTAGCGTAGCCTGTTGCTAACGGATAAACAAAATCATTATATAGGCCTAGTTTAGCACGGCTACTGCTCACTGACTTTGCTGTAGCCTACCGTGGCTCCAGAGACATTAGGACTAATGTGGCTCTGCAATAGGCTATTGTATGCGGCTGTCTTATGTCCCTTTGAAACATGCAATAAATTATATATCGGTATTTCTGTCATTGCTATACAGGCTCAAGTTGGCGTTTTGTGGGTGGTTGGGTGCGGGTTGTAAAAAACCATGACCCACGCATCACTTGCATGCACACTTGTCTTGCGTCAGTGCAACCACACTTTTTTCTTATACTGTAGGTTACAGCCAAATAAAACAATAGATTGACCATTTTCTTCCAACCTCTCGATATTTACTGGTAACCTGTTAACTCTCCCATAGTTCTGTTTAGAAATCTCTTAAGTAGCATGTCTCCTCCATATGTATTTATTGTCCCATGTTCCATCTGATTACATATACAGTAGCTCTCTGTCCATGTGCAGTGTTCCTAAAGTCATCAGAACATGTCTACTGCTTTTTACTACTTTAATTTATGACTATGTTTGAGAATAATTAATAGGCTTTTTAGAAAACTATTGGTGGAATATGAAATGCTTTAGACTTTATTTATTTTCACAGGCCAGAAACTACATTAACTCACTTCCCCAAATGCCCAAGAGGAACTTTGCTGACGTGTTTATTGGTGCCAACCCACTAGGTAGGTGTTTTGGTATTTTTACAGTGTACAGGCAAGCTAGCCCTCTTGTGCTCTCTAGAGGCAGTTTCTATTATTGACATGTTGTGGTCTCCATAAAATTCAGTTGTATTCTACAAAGTATAACACTGTCTCATTGTGGCTTTCACATTACAAGCGGTGGACTTGCTGGAGAAAATGTTGGTGCTGGACACGGACAGGCGTATCACTGCGTCCGAGGCGCTAGCTCACCCCTACTTTGCTCAGTACCACGACCCAGATGACGAGCCGGAAGCAGAGCCTTATGACCAGAGCTTTGAGAGCAGGGAGCTGGAGATAGAGGAATGGAAGAGTAAGTTGCACTGTTAGAATAGCAGGACGATCGTCAGTGGGTGCTGCGTATTAGCCTCGCTTCAGTTTAATTTCGCAAATTAATTTCGAGAAACAGTCTGGGAAGCCTCGGAATAATTTTGAATGTGTCCAAGTAGCAACTGAACTTTCCAATACGGGTGTGGTTTTCCAATCGGCGTCGTGTTTACAGCTATACGGCCGTGGTTCAGGTGTGCCGACCATGGTGCCGACAGCAAAAACGACCAGATGGTTCATCCTTTCAACTGCCAAGTATTTTTATTTTTTGTTGAAAGTACAGCCATTCACAAACAGTTTCAATGTACAGCTCCCCAGATGGACTTGTGACAACAATTAATCTGGCATGTCAGGTTAACTGTGAATGGAATTGGAATTATGCGGTTAGAAATGCGCTGTCCCATTGGGGTTGAGAGAGTCATTTGTAAGAGACAAAAACGATTTTGGTTTGAATGGTTTTCAATGGTTGATAATGTTATATATTTTTATACTCTTTCCCTAACATATGTATTTTTGTCTCCCAGGACTAACCTATGAGGAGGTGCTGAGCTTTGAACCACAGTCATTTGATGGGGACAAGATGGAGTCTTGAGACAACACAATAGCAACACTTTATATGGACTATCAATGTCTTTCTACCCTGCCACCCACACATACAGAGTATAAACAAACACACACACATACACACTGCAGTCAAGTGCCTGCCGTTATTCACATCTGGGGTCACAGCAATTTCAGGGGTTCAAACTGACATTGTGGTGATCTCTGGTGGCTGTTTTTTGTTAATTTTCCTATTTTGCAACCCCCCCCCCCCCCCCCTTCTCTTGCTAGACTTCTATTTTATATTTGTGTCATATTACCATTTCATTGAGCACATATCAGAAATTGTATGCCTACTTTGTTTGACCCATGAATCGCATCAACTTTCCATATTGAATCTTTATTTCTAAAAATTTATATTTATTGCTTGTATAGAAGCTTTACTTGGCGAGTGCTTCTAGCATTCTGAAACAAAATAGTATACAGTCCAAGTCTACGTAGGTCTACTTGCCTACTGCCAGTGCTTAATGTAAATATGACTGCACATTTGTAAATATACTCACAGTAATCATTAGTATCCATATTTGTATTAAAGGCACAATGACAGACACTCTTAGCCCTAACTTCTTTGAGTAAAAACCTGGACTTTTTGTTGGAGGTTGGATGTTAAAATTGCAATAACATAAGTTTTTTTTTTTTTTAAATATGACTAGCGTAGGTTGATGCTGGACAATAAAATTGAGACATATATACTTACTGTTATAGTTATTTTTAAGTGTTATAAATAAAAGCCCAAATTCACAATTTTTTGTAGATACCGAGTTGTGTGTCTATAGTTAAGGATCTCTCCCAGTATTAGTCTTACTTACTGAACAGATATCCCCCTGGCCTATTTTTTATTATCCCCCCGACCCCCATCCGTAAGCACTTCCAGTTCTGTGGTCTCACATGAATGTTGTTACCATGACAAACCAAACATAAATCCTTGAGTTATTTTAGAACATGTATGTTTCTGGTTGTATCAGCTGACAATGTATATCAATCATATATTACACTTTTAAAAACACAAATCTATTAATGTTAATTCAATGTGTGGACCACACAATGGTCCTGTATTTATGATCTTTTGTTATGTTTGTATATTGAGGTAAAAGAAAATATTGTTTCTTGTGTATGAAGTTGCTTATTATTTATGGATAACTTAAACATGTATTGCAATTCAAACCTGTCAGAATTTCTCAAGTGTCAGTTTGGTCGTGCAGAAATATTCCTTGCAGCAAGCAAGACTAGCATGTCTATCTGCCTGATTACAATAGCAATTCTTATATAAACGTTACCTTGTTTACGATTGTTTGTGTTAAATCTGTACAAGTAAAGTACAAGGACTCTTATCGTTTTAGCATTGTCACTGAAGGCGTTCGAAACTTGTTATTCATTTGCATATTTGAGTATTGGTGTGTGGATTAATCCCACAATGAGCTTCTTGGGATGTAGTGTAATTTTGCTCACTGGATGCTGAAGCGCAATGTTAAAGCCTTTTTATTCATATTTATCACAATGGCATAAACATTAACTAATGTATTTAAAATCCTGTCTTTTATTAATTTTCTTTGGTTGTGAAGGTTTCCAACTTAATATTACCAAGTTAGTTATCACTTTCTGCAAGAAAGCAGCATCTTAAAACGTACATGCACAACTTGTAAATATGAAATTTTAAATAAAGGCTACTATTTTCAAATAATCAAATCAATCATTTTTAGTTTTAGTGAAGCGTCTGAATCTAAATTTAAAATTGGCACACTTGTATACTCTTACCAGTAGGTGGCAGGATAACACAGTGGATGAGTGGATAATGCAACGATGTTAACTAAAATGTAGAATTTTCTAGTAGCCTACACAATATTTTATATAGTAATCTCATACTGTACACATTGTGGTTTTAGTGCGAAATTATGATTTTGAAAGGGCTATTCCAATTGCGGAATATGCAATAAACCTCTGAAAAATCCAACGACATAAATTATTTAAACATTGCTAAGATATTATAGACAGACTGGAATAGCAAATTATGTAGAATTTAAAAGTCGATGCTGACATTACTTCGGATAAAATAGGGCGTTTCTTAGAAAACTTGAGTTTGTATAATAATTCCATAGACGCCTGCGCTATGGAAGACTGGGCTTTTTAGCGCTCTCCAGACTAGCAGAGCTTGCAAGTGTAATTTCTTATCTCTGTCATCATCATGGAAAGAAAAGGTATTGTACCCCATCCTAGTCACCATATTCAGCAGTATATACCTATTCAATCATACGTGACACATGTATATGTTTTAAACATGAGTTATGCTATATGAGAGCGTGTCAAATGAAAAGTCTAACCATGTGCGCTTGTATATCAGAATGCTAGCACTAGTTAGCATCTAACTGCAGGAGACCATGCTCCTAAACTTTAAGCTAATTTAGCATGTACATGGCAGTTGTATCACATCGTGGACATACTTGTTACCAATAAATATAGTGGACAGACTACGAAACAAGATAATGCTTCAATCTCGTACGGCAGCTTGTCCTTTAATTTGTATGCAAGCGCCAGCTGTTATCTATGTTCGAGCTGTACTTTAGCTCGCTAACATTCTGTTGAATTAACTAGCTAGTAGCCACCTAGCTTTAGCGCCCGGTTACACCTGCGGATCTGGCCAGGTTATAAAAAGGTATAAACGTATGTGGCACGATAAAGGGTAGGTTAGGCTTTTGGTAAGCAATGTAATATTTGCAAACAAATGTACGTTTAAACGTGTAAGTTGTTTTAACGGTGTAATCAATGTTGTTTTGCTAGTACTTGCCATGCAAGCGAGAAAGAAGCGGACAAAGGCCAGGAAACCTGGCAAAAAGTAAGTTAACGATTCTTTTGTTACTCTTTGGCTTTATTATTTTGTTCTTTGCTATCATACTAGACAGGTGGAACCGATGGTTTTAGTCCACTTGTGAACATAAGCAAAGTTGAAACAATCACGAATGATTGTGTGCACAGTAGTGATTGTGATGAGATCCACAATCACATGCTCAAATTCCTATGGAGAGTTGAGATGTCAGGGTGTGTGGTATTTACAGTATATACAGTTTGACATTTTGTATCTTAGTTTGTTTGTTTGTCCACACCAAAGGGAAAGTATTTACCAAAGTACCCGCAACATCACTTTGACATCCAGCAACATGGTAGCAATCAACAGTAAACAGACAAATCCAACGGACTGAATAGTTCCATCAGCATGTAGGCTTCTATGGCTGCGGGGTGGGGTAGCTCTTCTGTGAAGCACTGCATGACCGTAAGTCCCAGACAACCCAGCACTACTTATTTCTTCCCACAGACATTAGTTGGGCTAGTGGTAATGAAGTCTGTGTTGGATCGTCTCACTGTGGTTGATTTTCATGTATTCATCTGACTGCTTTATACAGCCAGTTTACCATGTGTTCTGTCATTATATTGGCTATTTTTCACTGGCCAGGAAGTAAGCACCAACATCTCTAGCAGCTAAAGCATGTTGAGGCCCTGGAGGTTGGTGATTTGTCATAGGAAAGCCTTCCTATCTCCTCAATCTCTCGCTCCACCCCTGTTATTTCCTTCCCTGACACTATCTGCTTAGTGCTGATATATTTATTTATTTATATTTTCACTTCTAGCACGGTGGGCCTTGAAAGCAAGATGTATGGTGGTCTGTTAAGACACATCCATCTGGGGAGCCATCCATTTATTTATTTGTTTTAAAAGGGCAGGTGCTTTAAAAAAAAAAAAACGTATCGGGTGGATTACCTGTGAACTAGCGGAAACTGTTGTTAAATCCACTAGCTCTGGCAAATCTTCACCTGGACCCCATTTTACAAATCATCCAAACCATTTGGTTGGAAGTGATCGCTGCAGTTGTAAAATATTGTAAGGGGGGGTGAGATATGTATGTATGTATGTATGTATGTATATGAGAATGAGAGAGAGCACTGCTAATTCTTTTTTTAGTTTTGGTGCAGATTGGCTGTTTGCCAGTTAAAACACAGGCATTCTCTGCATCTCCTTTCTCTGTGTCCTTGTCTCTCCTGGTCACGCCCCCCAGGCGCTCATCATGTTGCTCCCCCCACACACACCTCCTCCTCTTGTCTCAGTAGTTGTGTTTTGCCAGTAAGCCAGCAGAGAGGAGCTCTATGCTCACTCTAGGCTACAGTCTGCCTCAACCCTCTGCCTAGCCTAATTTAGCATAGTTTAGCCTAGCCAAATTTAGCGTAAACAGGCTAAATTAGCCTAGCGTCATTTAGCATATTTTAACCTAGCCTAAAATTTCATAGTTTTAGCCTAACCTAGTATAGTTTAGCCTAGCATAACGTGACCTGACCTAAGACAAGCATCTGGGCTATGTGGCTGTTGGACTGGATCTTCTCCATCAACACAGCTGTGGTGAAGTTGGCCAGCGGTCTCGGGTGCAAGTGAGTGTGTGTGTGTGTGTGTGCGTGTGCTCGCATGTGTGAGAGAAATCAAGACACTGATTGCACTGTTTGTGGTTTTAGTTTATTTATTTATCCCTAAAGTGTGAGAGCAGATAATGTACAGCTAATAGTTGTAATAAGATGAACATTGAATTAGTCTAGTCACTTTTAATCAGGGAGCTGCTGAATGCTGTTGTTCCAGTAGGTGGGTGTATCGCAGCCAGAGCTAGCGTAAAAAGGGGTGTTTCGGGTAGCTTTGCCATCCACTGGCTTCACACACGCACTCAGAATGTTTCAAACATACTGTGGTTTCCCTATTTTCTCTCCTGCCCTCTTATTTCCTTCCATCTATTATGTATTCTGCTCCTTCTTTTTATGAATTCTGACTTGTTGTTTCTCTCCACGAAGCCCCCTCCGCTCTCCCAGCTGCTCTAGTTTATGGCCGATATGTGCATCCAAGCCTGGCTGAATATTTTAAGTACACAGTTTATGTATTCGCCGCACAGCTCATGTGGCTGGCTGCCTGTTCCTCTTAGCGGCCCCAACTGCAGTTTGTTACATAACCCATCTTTTATCGTTTGATGCCGACTGCCACCCGCCCCCCCTCCCTCTCACCCTACTTTGTTTCCGCAACATGTCAAGAGACGGAAGAATAACATGGTGCATCTTACGTCCACGAGGACGGGGTGAGCCTGAGGGTTGGGACGCTGGGTTTACGGAAAGATATCGGAGTAACGACAAAGGTGGAGCACTGTAATGCATTTCCATGGAACGCGTATGGTCTCTTGAGTGGCCGTGTCACCAGCGGCATGCAGCCGTGGGGGCTAGACGGAGGCAGCTCCCTGATAATGGGTACTATTATGGTGAGATCTGCAGACCTCCCCAGTTACTTGCATGCTGAGTTGTTCTGGTCTGCATAAAGGGTGAGAAGTCCCACCCACCATTGCACACTTCACTATGACGCTTGTACTAGTAATGGAGAGGTTTGTTTTTTTGGTTTAGGGAAATATAGTATTTGTTTTGTGTTTGTAGGACCTGTTTATTTGATTGAATGACCTTTTAAACACTAACTTTGAAGAGCAGGCTATGTATGTTGTGAATAGGGATGTGCACGATTAGTCTAAACGTTTATATGCTGCTACCATCGCTAGTCAGCACCAAAAATGCTAGTCGGTTAAACTTTTATTTTTTTTAAAGTAGTGGCTCAGTCAGTCTCTCCCTGCCTCAGAAATACGTGAAACACGCCGTTGACGCTGCAAATGAAGCTGGAAGCACCTGATTTCCGTGCGCTCCTAGTGTGGAGGGAGCGGGGGCAACTCTCAAAGCGGAAAAACTTTGTTGCTACTAGCTCCACTCGCTGTTGACGACTCTCATTTGAAATTTGCAGCGCAGCGTCATGTATATTATCCAATGAGAGTGTGTGTTGAATAGCTACCGGTTGCTAATTAAACTAATCTGGATTCACAACCTGCTTTCAATTTAACCATACAGTACATTTAATATTCTGAGTTTGTTCACCTTTTTGTTTTGATAGGCTAAATAGCATTTTGCTAGGCTATACTAGCTATGGAAGTACAGTAAGCTAATTGGCTAATGCTTTTTTACAAGACAGCCAATGCAGCATACAATATAATCATACAGAATCAATATTAAGTGAGATTTTCATAATATCGTCTCTCCGTCCCGCTGCCTGTGACAGTAACAGAGCTGTTTATTCACTATGCCGTTGTTGTACGGTAGGCTACTGTAACTGTTGATGTTATTCTTTTTAAATGAAGAGAAAGGAGGCTGGTGGAGTGTGAAGGATTAAAAGTGGTCTCCACCCACATACATAACAGCCAATTGATAAGTGCAGGTAAGGCGTGACCTGCAACCTGTACACACGTGACAATGTTAAGCCTGATTGTGACCAGTTAGGACATTTGGAAAGAGTGTTTTGCTATTTTTAGACTAGCCACGAGTTTAAAATGTTGTTTAAACGACAAGGAAATTAGTCGCTAGGAACATCCCTAGCTGTGAATACTATGTATGCTGTGAATAGTGATATGACTTCATCCTTTTATCTGTGTGCCCAGTGGCCCAATGGTACGGAGAGCTGCTTCTTTTGCAAGCAGTATTCTTAACCTGGTCAGCTCTGTTCCGCTATTTCCCATTGACCTATATCCTCTGGAAGGAGTATACAATTTCCCCTAAGGGTGGGGGGGGCCTTTCTTATTTACTTCACTTCAGAGATCCCGTATCTCACGAGTCTATGCAGGGAAGGCAAGGAAGTACAATACCGTCCAGTGGAATGGACAGTATACACAGTGCCATTCTAGGATGTGACGTCATTCCACCATGAAATCTGGCCTATGTGCAGTTGAATGCATGTTATTGATGTCACGATCCAGTTTTTCCAGTACCGATACGGATAGCGGCACTTTGGGTATCAGCCGATACGGAGTTCCGATTCCAGTGTAAATTTAAGTTTAGATGAAAAGGGAATGACATCCAATCTCTATTTTATGGTTTAGATGCATTTTATAAACCTGCTACTTATACTGTCGCTTGGGTATGTTGGACATGGCTGATGCTTGACAGTAGACCTATGTGTGTAAATTAATTTGATTGGATCAGCCCCATGGATCTGCTACAACTGTTCCATTGATACGATCAAGCTATTTAAGTCAGTATCGGACCAATTTCCGATCTTGGTATCGTATCGGTGCCATCCCTACTGCATATTAGGCATTAGTGTGCCTGATTTGAGCGTCGACGAATGAGATAAGGACACTGGGATCTAATATTTGTGGATTCGGGTTGCCAGTGTGTGGTTCTAGTCCGTGTGACCTGGATATTCATGCCTGCATTGCTGTGCTTGCCAACCTGCCTTGGTGCAACTTCGTCCTCGTTTTGCTCTATCTTCTATCAGTTGTTTTACCTTTAATAGTTCAGCCTAGTTGTAGTTTTGAAGACCCTTAATTTTAAACTTGGTGGAAATGTTCTACCCAGTGTCAACTTTGCAGTAAATTATTACTAATATTGCTTCCAAGGCAGATTAATGGACAATAGGCCTAATGCCTTTGATTGTAACTTAGTGGAATTGGTTTGTCCTGCTTACGCCACTAAGTTTTTAATACTTGCTGACAAGCAAAGGAATATTCTCCCTGCTTTATCAATAATGTGATTAATTGCACATCTTAAAACGATGATTGTTGACGGTTTATGAATTTCACAAGTGAAATTCTTGGCCTGGAGATAAGAGGATATGTTTCGATATGTTTCGGGGGGGGGGGCGGTGGTGCTGTCGTCTTCACCTGCAATGCAGTGCTGGGCTGCCTCAGCCAATCGGGTCCCAGTTTTCAGTTATGGGGGAGGCGCCGGGGGGGGGGGGTGGGGGTGGGGTGCTGACGCCAATCCAGGAGAGCTGTCACACACGCTGTGAGACTCTGAGCGAGACAGAGAGCGAGAGAGAGCACTCCGGCCTCTGTAGCAGAGAACAGATCTCCTCTCCTTTCTACCCCCGACTCCCTTACCCTGGTATTCTCAGCTGCTCCTGCTGCCCAAACCTCCTTCTCCTCTACCATACTCCTCACTCCCCTGCTTATCCCCCCCCCACCTCTTTCCTCCCGCCCTGGATGATGTGAGAGGGGCCCTCGCACCTGCATTCTCTCTAGCATCCCATGGGCATCCGTGCATCCTGCAGGTAGGCGCTGCGTGCGTGTGTGTGTGTGCGTGCGTGCACATAGTCACAGAAGTCCTTGAACGTGTGTATGTGTATGCTAGCGCATTTTAAGGCTGTGCATTGGCAAGAATCTGGCGACGCGTATCACGATACAGGGGCCACGATTCAATATGTTGTGATGCTATAAGCAAGGCGATGTATTGCGATTTCTAATTTGTGGAAAACTGATTGCAATGCTAATGTGTGGCACCGCTGCAAAAAAAATAAAACAAACCCTTAATGTAATATTGCTCAGGGACTGGAAATTAGTTTAAAGCTAAATCTGGTAACAAGCAAACACAATATTTATTAATTTTATTTTATTTTTTTACAGTGTTTTAAAGAATCGATGCCGTGCGACGTAATATCACGATATTCGGGTGTATCGATATTTTCTTACACCCATTCCGCATACATTATGTAAGCATATATGTAGAGAGCATCTACACAGAAGTCTGTGTAGATGTAGGTAGTTGTGTAGTGTGAATTGACTGAAGGCGACTTAAGTCTCGCAGAAGACCTTGAACTATGATGTGCATGTATGCGCGCATTTATGTCCGACAACTTTCTTGAAAATCTAATTGTTTATTTTTGAAGGTTTCACTACCAGCTTTAAAGATGTGGAAATCTTTGCTCTTTTCTAAATACCATGTATATTTCTGTTTTTAGCAGTGTTCCCTCTTGTTCACACTGTTGCAGTAGTTTATAGATGGCTGTATCTAGTGCTGGACGATTACACGAAAAGTAGTTGAAACTGAAATTCAGAACATCATTCATTTACTATATAGCAAGGTGGGCCTTCTAACAACTGCTGTTAATGTCTGCCCATCGTCGGTCAGTTCTCCAAATAGCTTCTTCTTCCTTCCAAGTTTAAAGCAAATAACATTAGCGGCACGTCCCTTCATGGTATCTTCTAATCCATAGCAGTGGCAAGTTCGACGTATCATAAATACATCAGAAATACATATCTGGAAAAATGGTTCTAAAATATCACAGACTAAAATAGAGAAAAGGAAATTCCAAATGCATACGTGCGTGATAAACATAGATTCCTAGTACTACAGGATAATACAGCCGGGTGAAGTAATCTTAATGCTTAAGTATCATGCATTTACAAATGGTACGTTTTTACATAAGCTGCGGAATACTACTGTTTATTCCCGTAACTCCGCCCGTCTAGTCGGCTGAATGGAAGCATCATGGAGCAGAACTCTAACAAAAGCAAAGGCAAAGCATTTTTTAATTGTAATTGAGGTACAATGTTCAGTTGATCGTGAAGATTTTAGGTCAAATCGTGCAGCCCTAGCTGTATCCATGTTCACTAGCTTGCTGCCTTTTCCCATGTCTGTGTTATGTACACACTACCTCTGCATATTCACCTAGCAGCATGAGTGTAGGAACGCTGTCTTCTCTGAGCAAACACCAGTCTATATGGCAAGCATGTATCTGTGCCTTCATTGTGTGCTGCATGACTGGCATTAGGCCTCATATGAACATTTGCTTTCAGCTAACTTGTACCGCAAATGGAAGGATTATAGTGCAAGTGCACCCTAAAATGTTTTTTAATATAGCTGTAAAATGAAGTAATGTGATCGATCTGCGATGAGACAAATCAAAGCTGGTGTTAGTATTGACAAAATACCAGTTTTTATAAAAATCTTTATGGGCTGAAATCAGAACTACACGTCGTATCCGTTAAAAATCCCCCCAGGACCTGGCTGGTTTTAATCGGTACACTCTGTACGCTCACACGTCATCAAATTCAAATGTTCTGTTAATGTTAATGGGGACCCCCCTCCCCTCACTCAGCTCCTTGACTCAAGTTGTAGTGGGTGGAGTCAGGCTCAGAGCTGGGCTGCAGTTACACTTTAATTTGCCCAGCCTTTGTCCATAACTCCAGCATTGTCCTAACTGATTTTTGGGGAAACAAATTCCTTCTTAAGTAACTTAATCATTAAACTGGCACTTACTTATCCAATATCAAATCAGTATCGGAGGCCTATCGAGGCATATTTCTTAACGTTATTGGCAACAATTGGCAATTGCATTTTTTCTGATGTTCCAGTTTTTGTCAGTTGCACATAATGTTCAGCTACGACGACGGAACGATGTTAGCTGTGTGGAAATTCTGAAAAACTGAAAGCAGGCCTGGAGCGATCTACATTGTTTGCATTGCAAGGTTTTTTTTGAGGGGGCGGGGGGACACAACCAACCTTTTGTTTAGTACAACTTGGGCACTACGGAGGTAAAAGTGCAATGAACGCTTGAAGCTTCCTCAAATAGAGAATGCACTGAAGCGTTCAACGCAGTGCCTTTTTAAAAGACGAGAGAAATAAAGTTGAAACGGCAATAACGGATAATTTCTCATTGGAAAACAGCCAATTTTGGTAGTGGAGAATGTAGCCTTTTGCCAGTTTATGAAACTACAACTGGCATGTCTTGCCAGAACATTTTAGCTAGGTTTCTAACCACCTATGAGTTTGTAGTGGAAGCTCTACTGACCGACAATGATTTTATTGTTTTTATTTGGGTCTTATTTGTGCCGTACATTTTTTGTTTTATATTAATTTTACTGTACAGCAATTTGTGACTACTGTTTGTTGTTTTAAAGTGCTATATACATTTTTGGATGGTTTGCAGAGCGCTGCTTTGCTGCTTCGTCTTAACAGATGTGTAATTCTTCAGTTCTCCAGGGCCCCATCAACACGCCTTTTAACTGATCAAACAACGTTAAGCTAGGGCTCACTTAAAACGCTGCCACACACACACAGCCTGATTCGCTAGATTGAATTTTAAGTGCGTAAGCAGGTGCCGGGTTAATTAAGGTTTCCTCTCCAGCATGCCAACAGTTATGTGCCCGAGCTGCGCGGCATTGCGGTGCTATTTGTCTTGTTGTGAGGCTTGCTGTGGGTCATGCTTAACCGCCATGTGGACCGAATTGTAGTTACATACCGCATGTAACCTCGCACAGCCCTGTGTCCATCTTCTGGATTCAGGTGCTGTACTTGTACGTGTGTGGTAGTTGGGTTTAACGTAGGGCTGTGCAATGAATCAAATCTTTATGGTAATTAAACTTTCGGCTCCTAACAATTACAAAAACAATATAATGGAGATAAAAACAATTTTTTGCACGTTACATTTTGCAAGTAAACTCTTATTTGGTCTTGTGTTCTGAATGACAGGCGCACGTGCACCTTTGCCCCTTGCAGGGTGAAAATGAAAGGTCAACATGGAAAGTAGGCATTTTACAGTTTAAGGTGTTGTCACTGTTAATTTCCTTAACTGTTTACAGGTGCAGTAATGAAACCTCTTTCCAAAGTCAATGAGTTATCATATTCAATAATCGTGATTTCAATAGACTAAAATAATGAATGTTCTTTTTTCCATAATTGAGCAGCCCTAGCTTAATGCGATATGCAGCTACATATCACATGGTTAAACAAGCTGCTGACTCAGTTTCCTCATATAGCCATGCATTGAGCGTGTTATTATTTAGATTGAGTGTCTGTCTGACGGAGCTGTCTCCTGCAGCAGTCAGGGAAACGTGATGGAAGGGCTTGTGAAATGCTACAGCCGGCTTCAGGACCATGGATAGCACCTTTGTGCATGTGCTGACCTAAAGCAACGTTTGCCTTACTGGTAGTCTCCACTTAAATCTCCAACAAAAGCTCCGCCCCGCACAATGAAACGCATTGCGAAGCCAAAGGCATTGGTGTGAGCTGGGTTCGACACTTTTATGTTCCTATTTACAACGCCTGGGCTGTGTAAAAGTACCAGATACATATTTTTTTCAACACACACAGAACTGTGTATCATCTTACAAATTAGCTGACTATTGAACGGTACCACTTTTACTCCTATGGGAATGCATGACGTCAGTCTGTTTTGTATTCCAAGTGTCTCCCGTACCACTCGTTGGTGTCTTGGTCCACACAATTGCGTTGGTGTCACAAGTGCCCTTTTGTGTCGTCTTCTCTCGTCAGACCAGAGCCTCATGGTCGCGGAGGAGGAGGAGGCGGCTCCTCTCAGTCTGGCCAGGCAGACTCTCCCCTCCCCGAACAGGACGAGGAGATCTTGGGCTCCGACGACGACGAGCAGGAGGACCCCAACGACTACTGCAGGGGTGAGACCTCCCGCTTCCCCAGTGGTTCCCAGAGTAGGGGTGGAGGAGAGTACCGGGTCTCGAGATGATTTCCAAAAATCTAGTAACCCGTAGAAATCGTATATATTTAAGCCAAAGCTGTTACTATAGTTCATACGTAACCTTGACTGTTGTGTGCTGCTACTAGCCTATAATTAAAGGCAGGGTCAGTCATTCTGCTAACTTCGAGCTCAACCAAAACAAAATCCCTCCACAGCGATTGAAGTTGACGCCTCGAGAGAACTGAACAAACCTGTGTCAGAGCCGGAACGATAACGCTGCAGACGCGTGCGGTGGAATCCCGGCTTGACGCATCCATCTGGGGAGCTGTACATTGAAACTGTTAGGCTTCAACGTTAACCTCTGTTATTATTTTAGACTTGTGTTTTCAATTCACCTTTGTCACACCTAAACCACGCCCGTATAGCTAACAATGTGAAGCTGGTTGGCCACACACAATGTTTACCGGCCGGAAGACCAACTATTTGCCAGCTCTCCAGACTGATTCTCAAGGCAAAGTCATACTGAAGCTCATATAATATACAATGCCAAAGGTTGTGTAGAAGTACAAGATTATTATTCTTAATAATTATTTTTAGCACCCACAGAACGGTGAAATAGCAAAATACAATGAAATATTTGGTGAATTGTATTAGCTTACAATTAGCTTGCAATAGCTGACTATAAATGTTTAATGGACCAGATAAATTATATCGCTTCAGCCACCTCCCATGGATAGTCACGGTCGTGATTACCTGGCACTGTTGTTTAGGGGTTTGCAAACCCCTCTCCTACTTCATCCTTTTGCCTTTCACCACCAGACACACTGCGTTATGTGTGCAATGCTAAGGAGCCCTCTGTGTCTTGGTTCAGGCGGATACCACCATGTAAAGATCGGCGACTTGTTCAACGGGAGGTACCATGTGATCCGCAAGCTCGGCTGGGGACACTTTTCCACGGTGTGGCTGGCCTGGGACATCCAGTGAGTTGTCCACAGCACACGCCGCACAGCAGGGGTGGCCAATCCTGGTCCTGGAGAGCTACTGATCCTCCCTGCTCCAACACACCTGATTCTAATGAATGCATGCATACGTTATCGGTCTCTGCAGAAGCCTGATAACGACCCATTAATTTGAGACCTCTAGAACGGGCAGGGCAGTAGCTCTCCAGGACCAGGTTTGGGCACCCCTTGCTGTACACGGGTTAACATGTTACCTGTTGTAAACCATGTAAAATGCGTAATGATAATAATGACGTCCATAAAGTATAATTAGTTGATATCTTGATGATAATCTTTACATAGAAAATAGTTTGCTGCTAGATTAATGTTTAACATAGCGTGTGGGTGGGTATCACTTTTTTAAAAATGTATTTATGAATCCATCTTGCATTTGGTAAAGTACATGGTTTGCCTTGTTTAGGGGGAAGCGGTTTGTGGCCATGAAGGTGGTGAAGAGCGCTGAACACTACACGGAGACTGCTCTGGATGAGATCAAACTGCTGAAGACTGTAAGCCGCGCCGTCGCTACGACAACGATTACTTGTGTGAAACGGGCCTGTCTGCTGATGTTGGACGCCTGTGTGTGTTTTCCAGGTGAGGAACACTGACCCCAGCGACCCCAGCAGAGAGAAGGTGGTGCAGCTCTTGGACGACTTCAAGATCTCGGGCTTGAACGGCACCCGTATCCGTTTTCTTCCTTGCTTGTCTGCTATTGGTTACGCCTGCTCGGAGCACGACAGTGCTAGCCTGACTCCACCCGACTATCGCTCTCAGCTTGGGGTTTCTAGACTGTAGTCTTAAGGGAAATCATGGGCTTTAATTAGCTTTAGCACACAGTGTTCACCATTGTAGCAATTCCGATTTTTGGTTAGCGGCTGTTTTTACAGTTTCATAATGAACCCGAGGTCTACGCCCAGTAGGAGACAGTGGTTGCAAACAATTCCCAGTGGCGCGTGTCAAGATCTGACTCACTTGAGTGCATTTTGGGTCTGGGTCCACCAAGCTATGGCAGCAATGCTCATTTATCTGAAATTCTGTCCTCTGGTGTTTGCCCCTTTGAGATGATTCATTACGGAGACGGTACACCCACTGATGTCTGCCACAAGTGCAGACCAGCTCCTCGAAGGCCTAAATGCCGAGCAGTATTTGATTTACAAAGCAAACGGCATCCGTTTGCACTCCAAATGTAGCTGGCGATGACCTTCGGGCTAACATGCGCACTAAATAGTTTGGAGACTTCCCAGACTCTGGGCTAATAGAAAGGGTCAACATGTCCCATTGCTCTGCAAATATTAATGGAGAAATGGTTAGGAGCCAATGTAATGGCTTGGTTCCTAAATGTTCTACCCCCCTTTCCCAGTGCTTTATGTACTAGAGGTACTCGGGGGTTAGTTCGGACGTGCTGGTAACACCCAATGCACTTCAAATAGCATCCTCTAAGCGTGTAACAGCAAGCATTCCCTCTGGCTTGGAAATCTACCTTGACCCATCCAAGTACAGCTGTTGAGCCAAAGTTCTATGGAAATTAATCATAATAATGGGAATGTGTCTCCTTGACAATTAAGCATAGCACGTTGGCTTTTTGGATTTTTTTTGATGATTCATATTTATACACGGAAGCTCTCTTCTGTCACCAGTTCACAGATCCGTGCAAGCCCTGGAATAGCCTGAGAACTTGACCGGCGGTCTCTCTGCGGGTCTGGTTCTGTCTCTGACAGTGTCTGGTTCTTTATGTGAGAAAGAAGTCAGTCAGAAGCGTGCATCTTTTATTTTTTTATTGAAACCTTGTAAACGAGGCATTTAACCATTTTTCTTCCTGAATAGATGTTAATCTACCTGCATTTCTTTTTAAAAGGGGAGGGGGGGGGGCACTGCTCAACTGTATCAGTCCTTAATTTAGTGTCTCACCAGATGTGTGCATGGTGTTTGAAGTGCTTGGGCATCACCTGTTGAAGTGGATCATCAAGTCCAATTACCAAGGCCTGCCCCTTCCCTGTGTGAAGAGCATAATACGCCAGGTACACGCACACAAGCTTCACTTGCCAGTCCTCTCTGTGGATGTTTTATAAAGACTGGATACAGTACTGAAGAATGGCGCCTGTTAATTTATACTCAAACTGCTCAAAAGAGCCTACGGCGATAGGGGCGGAGCCTAATCTGAGTGTTTGGTGGGGGGGGGGCGCAGGCAGCAATCATTTGTTTCAACGGTCGCTTGTTCACGTCACTGCTGAGCGCTAGCATTCGACATGAACGAGCCTTGTCATGTGCAGGCTAGCTTGTAGTCTAGTCGTAGCGCTGCAGTTGTCATAGGGACAACGAGATTATTGGTTGTTTGTAAAACATTCGACTATTTTTAGAATGAAAAATCAAAATGCTTTATTTTTTTGTAGGCCTACATGTTGTGACGCATTCTGCTAATGTGGCTCTTACTACATTGCATTTTACACTGCATTTTATAGGTCAGTGAATGCGTCTACTGTAGCCAGCAGTCATTTTCATGTTTACATTTACATACACTTACCTACCTGTTTTGATAAATGCAGCGCAAACCCTGCACATATATTTGAATAACATTTGTTTAGTTGAATCAAGGAGCTATAATATGGCGACAAAATCTGTTCTTTATCTCAGCAAAATAAACTACATTTGTGAGCGGGGGTCCCTGCATGCATGTCTTAACTCCATAGTTACCAAACATAACTAAAAGCTGGGTACTTTACTTGTTTGCTGCGATGACATAACACTAAACATTGCTTTCCTGGGCTTTAGAAAACTTTTAAAAAAGAAAATGTAATCGACCCCTGCCCCCCCTACAATAAACTTCATAATTTAAGAATTGTTTTAGCTCTTGTGCAATGTTAATATTTGTTTAAGAGGCGCTTGTTTTCTAATGGGGAATATAGGCTTTCTGCCCCCAGACACAACACCGGCATTGGCAACCATACCTGGAAAGGTGCACATTTTATTGACTCCGTATCGTTATCACAATATCACGTTGCTCAATATCGAAAATGTTGCAGGAATTGCAATATTCCGTTTATTTTGTGGAGAGATGAGTCCATGGGCTGTTTGGCTTAGTTGTGTTTGATTTAGACAGAAAAGTAAGATGTGTGACTGAGGAAGTTAATTGCATAATAGAAATTGAAGGGGAAACATTAGTGGCCCAAAAAATGCTACTGTTGTACCAATCCAATATGACTGTCAGTTGATAACGTGTTGTTTTGATGTATGTGTTGTTAGTAATATATTTTGATGCATTTTGCCATAACCTGTGTTTTTTACTTGTGTTTTAAAAATATCTACATTTATTTTGCAATTGTCTTGATCAATATCACATTTAGTCAATATTGTGCTCCTCTATGCTGTAGGTCCTACAGGGTCTGGACTATCTCCACACAAGGTGTAAGATCATCCACACGGACATCAAGCCAGAGAACATCCTGCTCACCGTCAACGAGCCCTACATCAAGAAGATGGCTGCCGAGGCCACACAGTGGCAGAAATCGGGGGCTCCACCCCCCTCTGGGTCCGCAGGTTAGGACCTCCCTTGTCCTAACATGATTGACGTGGCTGAGCCTGTGGATGTTTCTCAGCTCCTCAAATACTCTTGACAGGGCCGGTCGTCTGTTTGATTGACATGCGACATAACGTGATGCTTTGCTGTGAAGTGGGATTTAATGACCAGTTTCAATAAATGCGTTTCCATCATGGGTAGGTATGGGCACAAGTGCTCGTCTGTGGCAACAATGCTCAGTCATACTTTTTCATGATCGATGATTACAGCGCACAAATGTGTGAATTAATTAATAGCTCACTTTAATTAAATAGGCTACGTACCATGTTACATTTTACTGCAACAGTCTAGCAGGTCGTCTGAGACCAAACAACTTAACATCGCCGTAGGTTTGATTGATGCAGTGTGACCAAGCAGAAAGCCGATATGTTCCTATCTGCCATTTTGTCCGTCAAACAATATGCCTGTCTTCCTGACAACATCTCAGTTAAACTTTCAATTGAATCGTAACTTTATGAAAATAACATTTTACAATTTTCTGAAACTGGAAAAACTAGCATATTCAGTGGTTTATTTGGATAGACTGAGAGATCAAGGTATCCAAAACTTAGTCACCAAATGACTAAGTACCGGTTCAGGCACAGCTTTGGCACCGAAACTGTTGTAAAAGTATTGATTTGGCACCGTAATCGTATGACGCCTAATTCATGAAAAATAGGGAACCCCCACATAGAAAATCCCAATTTAAACAATGCATATAGCCTAGTTATTTGTGATATTCTCTAGCCTACCAAACATGGTGAAATTATAATACAACTGTATAAAGACCTATAGATGTGGAGGGGTAACAGTACACATTAATAAACAGCCTATAGAAGATGATGTTTAAAAAATGTTATTTCCGATTAAAACAACTGACTGTATGATACTTTGTAAAAATGCATGCAAAATTGTGGCCACTAACTAGTCATTTTGGCAACTACATTAACTGGTTTTGTGGACCCAGTGGAAATATTTTATTTGTCCACATGATTTCTGGGTTGCAAACAATCACTTATGACCTACCCTCTCCTCTTAACTCCCAGTCAGTCAGTCAAATCATCTTAAAGCATGCAAAAGAAGAAAAAAAAAAAAATATATAT
>JAODLL010014735.1:12171-28217 GCA_026546735.1 Forbesichthys agassizii | reverse complement strand
GGTCTTCTGAACCATTCTTAGTCTGGCCCCTCCCCTGAGACCACTTTGCCTTGGGAGACCCTACCAGGAGCACAAGGTGCAAACCTCTCCACCACGATAAGGTAATGGTTCCCGGAGAGGTAAATAAATAAATAAATAGATACATGAAATGAAATAGAAAAAAGCCCCGATCCACATACCATGTAAGTCTCCTCGTTTGGCCTTATATTAAAAAGCATAAACATGCTAAAAACCACTACTGTAGCTAGTCACGGTTGCATATTCTAGGAAACATCCAGACCTGCTCCAGTTAGTTGTTACCAAATTGAAAGCACTTGTAACTGTGCTGACTCAGTGGTGATGTGCTTTTTCTATCTTGCAAAGCAATTAAATGTGGGTGGTAATGGCACTAAAATGGATTTACTAATCAGTAATCCTCAAGTATTGGGAAAGATATATTAGCCCCTGAAAATGTTCTGATATTCACACAGCATTGCTCTCTCCAGAAACACAAAACATGGCTTTCCATACTATAGTAAGGCCAGTCAGCCATTGTGTTTCTTGTGTCTTTTTGGATTTCGTCTTTTGGCCTGAGCAAAACAGAGAGCTAGATAGTTGTATAGGTGAGATAGGAAAGGAATAGAGAGGCCATATGCTGCTCCTTGAAGCCATTTGAACTCTCAGGTTACATGAAATGCAGTGAATATGGGAACCATTGATGTCTAGATGTTAGCATTACAAAGGTACTGGTTTGGTTTCCAGTAGGTTTGTACGTGTTTGAGTCATATTTAACCAGGCAGGTGGCTTGTTATTAACACTTGTTTCCCGTGATGACCAAGCAAGAACTTGACCAAATTGAGATTTACAAGGAAGAATAAAATGTTGGAGTGTTTCATGATTTATGCGCATGTGCCGAATCAGGAATTCTCTCAAACACCTTAATAATCGCCGCAGTGGCCTTGAGGTGCCCTTGAGCAACAATCCCAACCATACTTTGCTCTAGTGGAGCGTTTCAGAGTGTGTGTAATGGATATACGGTGTGTGTTTTCATTAGGAGCCCTACCTACATTACATGCAGAAATAACAGCTCCAAAAATGAATGACTGAGAAATGCTTGTCTCAGCCCTAAACTGTTTTTGTCCCAGAGATGTTCAGCTCCAAGTTAAAGTTGTTGTTATGATACAGAATGACAGGTATGAAAACAAAGTTTCACCAAATAGCTTAGTTTTGAAAAAAATAATATATTAGTGACACATACTATAATAGGTACATGATTCCAAAAATATGGTGAATACCTGAAATCATTCTGGAGAAGAGAATATTATTACAAATATAGAGATTGAATACAGTACTGTATCATCAAACGTTTATCCATTTACAAGTGAAGTGCAGTCTTTATGTGTGTGTGATGTTGTGTGTGGGACACTGCTTGTGCTCTGGTTGTATAACTTTTTGCTTCCAATCAGTTCCAAGCTAAAAATAACGTGGGAAAAACAGCCCACAGACATAGGGTATATGTTTTGTTATCAGACACATACAAGCACACACACAATCGCACTGATACCTGATTCAAATGAATGGGTCCTTATAATGAGCCATTCATTTGAATCAGGTGTGTTGGAGCAGGGAGACATCTAAAACATGCAGGGCGGGGGCTCTCCAGGACCAGGATTGGGAAACCCTTCCCTAACTAATCAGATAATTCTGCCACTGTACTGTGCAAAGATGGGCTGCATGCAAAAGCCAAAACATCACAGGCCGGCCCATTTATGTTATTTTTAGGTTTAGCTCCTGATTACACTGTATCTTACATAATTGAAAGTTTAGTTTGAATATTAAAATAAGACTATTGTACCAGCTTTTTCAATAATAATTGCTTGATATAGCCAACTAAGTACATTGAAATTAAGTGGCGATGAAACAGTAGCTGTCTCTCTCTCTCAACTCTCTCAACTCACACAACTCTCTCACACACACACACACACACACGTGCACAAACTCACGCACACATACACACGTACACACACACAGTCACACACAGACATATACATACATAGCTGCAAGATAGTGCTCTCTTCTATGTCTGGTACAGAGCCTGAAGAGCCCTTCCTACAATACTACTATTAGAGCTGACAGCTGCCAAATAATGTCCCGCTGGCATGGTCTGTCTGTCTGCTTGTATTGGTAATCTCTCAAATATAGTCATGTGACTAATTTTTTATTTGTGTTTATATGTGTATAATAAGTCTTCATGCATTTTTGTAACACTATATCCATATAAGATAATACAAAAAAACATTTAAAAAAAAACATTTCTGTAAAATATAGTTGTAATATTAAACGTTTGCTTTACTTATGCTGGAAATAATTTCCATATAATGTAATTGTCCAAATCAGATGCCACTATATACAGTATATAGACATTTATTTAAAGCCCACTGTGCTTTAACAACATTAACTAATAGAAAGTTTTTCTCTTTCTCTCAAGCATTCTGTTTACTAAGGTTCTTATTATTTTGATTTAAGTTTTATGATTAATGTTTCTAAGAATATTCTCTCTGAAAGTGTCTGTGAGAAGCCTGTGGCTAGCAAGCCAACAATGCTAGCAATCATTTTAGGTATATTTCTAAACTCCACGAGCAGGATGTTGTAAATATTTGTTTAGCTTACAGTACTTTCCAGGTGGAGATTTTTATATTGTCGCCTGCCTGTTGTCAGAACCGAGATGCTAATTCATCAATAACAAATCAAAGTTTAAAGTAGGCAGCATATGGCAAGATACAGTAACCTTACTAATGCAATTACAAGTAAACATGGGCATATTGACAGACCTACCGCTGTCCCTCATCATTACTGACAGTCAGGTAGGGTTAGTCATTCTTGCTAACTTCAAGCTTAAATCAAAACAGTATCGCTCTGTGATCCTCCGCAGTGACACATCACACATAGCGATGCGTTGTGAAGCAAAGCATTTGTACTACGGCTTTGTTGATACGAGCAGTGTTCGTCACTTTGTTTATGTTCCTATTTACGGAGCCAGGGCTGTGTAGAAGTATCAGATTCGTTTTTCAACATGCACAGAGAAATGTAAGCTAGCGAAATGCGAGGAGATATTTGGTTAATTTAAGTGTTTATAGCTCACAATAGCTGACTTTACCTTTAATAAAGAGGGTTTTGCCAGGCTAGTGAAGAGATAACCATTTCAAAATGTCAGAGTACCTGTGTTTTTATATTCCTATTTTCAAGCCAATATGTTTTGCTTTTTTAAAACTTTAGTAGCATTCACATCATGTCATAACTATGACAGTAACTTCAAGGTTTAGTCAATCTAATCCGATGCCAACCTTTGTAAATGGCAAACCAACCCAGGAAATGTCTGTAGGCTGAGGCAGTAGCAGGAACAGTGATGTCACAGAGAAAAGCATGAGCCAAACTCTGACTCACGATCTCTACTTATTATTTTAGTGCCTCTTCATTTTGGAAACACATGTATTTAGTTTAAAGGATCTGTCAGAATAGCACCCGTGTGACGCACACAAGTGAGCACAACACAGCAGGCAACCCCCCACACAAACATGCACGTCAGCAGAATAGACCAATATACTATCTATTGGCTGGCTAGTGGTCTGAGCATTGGACTCCAAACCCTGGAGTTGACCTACCTGTATGCATGCTTGAGCAAGATGCCTATTCCCCTATCTACTCCATGTTATGATTGTACTCATTGTAAGTTGCTTTGAATCAAAGCATCTGCTAAATTACTTAATAGTAATATTAATGATGATATACTTGCCATACCATAGTCACCTGGCTGAGATGGACAGAATAAAATAGATATTTATTGCCAGGCATTTATCAAAGTCTGGATAGGTTGAAAGACGTATCCAGACATCTCGTTGGAGAGCAGTATCCTGGGAATACGGTACAAGTTAATACATCAAAAGCATAGGGTTCATTTAGTAGTTCTATGGGTGTGTCATAAAACATGCGTGCACACACACACACACACACACACACAAACACACACAATTCGATAGAAACTGACACAGCATAAATGCTGACACCAGTTTTATCAACCAACCTATCCGGGATGATACATTATTAGACACATATTACAATTTCAATTAGACTATGTATTGGCTTATGGATTTCATTGAATAATTGTCGAATAACTATGTCATTCTCTGATCCTATTGGATTCACAGAGATCAATTAAATTCTATGGATCCAGCCGTCATGCTAAGGCCATGGTGGTGGTGATGCATTAGCGATAGCATAGCGCTCCATCACTACTGCATTGTAATATGCACTATTAAACGCTGTTAGCGACAGGCAAGATGTAGGTCGGTGTGACCTTGTATAGCGCTTAGCCGTTATCACGGCTAATATAATATTTATTTGTGCTGGATGCACAACCTAACACAGTTTAACAGCTCATTACACAGTAGTTGGTTTGCATTCAACCGGAAGTACACACACAACCACACGCACACATGCATTAGCGTGCACACTCACACACACACACACACACACACACACACACACACACACGCACACACACACGCACACACGCGCACACACACACACACACAGTGACGTACAAGGACACTTGGACACTGCAGTTGAACACGCTAATGGACAAGCACTTTTATAGACATTTGTTTTGTCCTGTTATTCGGGAATGAAGACACACACACACACACACCACACGTTATAACGTTAGACCCAAAATATTGTTAATAATACTGCATCTCATCTTTGTATGGTCTATCTCATGTTTGTTGCTTTCACTTCTGTGTTTATTATTTTCCATGTTGATTATTGAAGAAATTATATTTTATTTCCTTGTTTGTTTATTTGAACTTACTGTGCCGCAAGTGACAACTGCAGAAATTTGAAATCGGCCCGTCCTTTGAAGTTTAGAACAAAAACATTTGCTTACTTTCAGTGTGTAGTACCGCCCACAAGCTTTCCTATTGGTTTGCCACTATGCTCTGATTGGCCTCCCGTGACGGCAAAAGATAAAAAAATAGAACCTGTTCTATTTTTGTCATCTGCCGTTTTGCTTTGGCAAGCACTGCTGTCCCGCTTCTAGAAGCGGAGCGGGAAGCCTTTTTTGAATGGCTTGCTATGAGAGGCTTCGCTTTCCCGTGACGGCTTGCCGCTCAGGTGTGAATGCACCGTCATATTATATGTAGAAGAGCGGCAGTTATAAAAAATCGGAGGTGCCGCCTACCTTCTTAACATCTACTGCCACGGAAATACAGAAACATTTATATTTTGTGTTACATGTAAGATAAGATAACAAGCCATTTTGAGATTGTTTCAATCCATACATCCTCTTACATGGTCTTGTCTTCCTATCGTCCTAAAGGTGTAGTAAGATGCAAAAGTGAATGTGTTCAAGACCGTTCTTGGTTTAAACTTGGTTACAACACAAAAACAACTCTTCCTTCAATATCATAAGACGCTTCCTTGGAAGCTCTGCCTCACACATTGGAACATCAGGATATTGTTGTTGTGTGCGGTCTGCACCACCTTGTTTGTCTTCCTAGCTATGAAGCCAGGGCTGTGTACCAGAGTACCAGATCATTTTTTCAGCAGGCACCAAGAACGGTAAGCTATCGGAATACAACAAGATATTTGATGAATTTGACAAAAAAAGTGTATTAAAAAAAAAGCTTACAATCGATTACTATACAGTACCTTTAAGCTCCAGAGACATTGGATGACAGGTAGACAATTACTTAACATATACCCTGTGGCTCTAGGGGATTACGTGCGTGTGCAGTGCACAGATGTACTGTGCGTGAATGCACGTGCACTTCATCCAATGTATCCGATGTGTATCAGTGAATGCTGCACAACTCCATTGGGAGTTCTCTCTAGAGAGGGCTGTTAAAGGCGGTGGAATTATTCTTCACAGCAGGATGATATGAAAACACACAATTAGATCTCACACAGACTAGTGTAAAATGGATGTGGAGGAAAATACCTGAACCAAGCTCCACTGTAAAAGTGCCATTGAATGTTGTTTTCTGAGCAGCTTTGTCTGCTAGAAGATTGGTAAGTGAATGTCTTCCATCCCTCCATCTTTATACTTTCATCTTGTTCTTCCATATCTCTAGTTCACTCTCAAGACACATCAGCCCATCTCTCTCTCGCCTTGTTACAGTGTGTGTGCTGTTTAGCTGCGCTTAGATTCACCTGTCAGCTTAGATCAGGGATGTGAACCAGCTACATGACAAACTGGCCTATGATTCACACGCACACACACACACACACACACACACACACACACACGCACACGCACACGCACACACACAATATATATATTATTCTATGCAGACACCCCTCTGTCAAATATTTAAGATGTACTCGTTACACTAATCTGTGCTAAGGAAGGGTATTGCAGTGTTGCAATTTAAAGGAGGCCAGTAAAGCTGGACAAAGTATTATATTACAATTGCTTACCCAACCTTATTAATCATGTCACGTGTAAATATGTAAATATGACATAATACAAAGACCCACAATGTTTACATATATGGACATGTATTTTAGTATTCTGGCACACTTCTGCGTGTGCATGTGTGTGTATCTGCAGGGATAAAAGGAGGGTCTGTTTTAACAGGAGAACTTAAATTACAAGACAGTAATATGTTAATATAATCCAATTCTGTGGAATGCATATGTAATGTCACATCTATGTGTATCCCTCAGGGAGACATAGTTCTCTCCATGGTTCCTCTCCCTGTTTGTTGTTATTCTTATCATTTCTGGATTTAACAATGTACCAGGAACATACAGTATAATCCTGAAAACTCTCTGTTTGGTTGTCTGGTTAAATAGGGGATTTTATCTTTCACTTGGATTGCAAGTGGGCATTGGTTTCTAATGTGCAGATGCATGCACATATCACCTTCACAAACAGCACAGATAGGCATATATGCCAGCAGGCAGGCTGTAGAACAGCATTGATTGGAGACATTAGAAAGGACCCTCCCCTTCTCTTGGTGGAGGGGAGGGCCATAAATCTACTTAATGGCTGGATGCATTAGCATGAGCTAAGCAGGACACTCATCATTAAAGCGAGAGAGTGGGGGAAAGAGAGTGAAAAGGGAGAGGCAGGTGGAGACAAAGAGAGTAATAGAAAGACAAAGAAGGATTGCGGACCCTCATACTGTATGCTGCCCACGCTCGTACACAGGACAGAAATGCATCTATTTACATGTTAAGGTGTTTACTATGGTAAATACCTAAACACACACGTGCACACACACACACACACACACACAGGAAGATGTATCCAGAGATAAGGTATAACCTGAAGCTTGTGTGTCATTTAGCCTGAACATTGTCTTTCATTAAAGAAGGCACAGCCAGACTATCTCAGCCTCTGTTGCAGTCCCAATAGACATACATGAATAGTCTGTTTAAATACAGTTACATTAGGGACACAGTTTATTAATCCTGGGACAATTCTCCATTACTCTGGTGGTTGAAATCAGTGTTAGAAAAACATGGTTTTGCTTTGGAATGCTTTTACAGAGTGCTTAAGGTACTGTATAGTGATAGTAAGCTCCAGTATACACTTTTTGTCAAATGCACAAAATATCTCAACGTGGTCTGATAGCTTACCATTTTCTGTGCGTGGAAAAACTAAAACTAAAAAAAATCTGGACAACCATAGCTGTAAATAGGAACACACACAAAGTGGCGAACACCTCTCACAATAACAATAGGCTTTGCAATGCATTTTCAATGTGTGGGGCGGAGCTTCTAAAGGAGTACTCTATACTATAGAGTACTCCTTCAGAACAAAACAAAAACACCTCTTCAATGTTATAGAGTCTATAACATTGAAGAGGTGTTTTGTTTTGATTTGACTACAAAGTTAGCCAATGTTCTTGAGAATTATTGACCCTGCCTTTAACTAAGGAAATGGAGGATAATCATATATATATATATATATATATATATATGATGTGTTCAAGGCTTTTGTTTACCAGTGTTATGCTCAATGTGATGCAAAACAGTGTATTCCTTTAGGAAAACCTGAGGAACTTGAGAATTTGATCCTAGGTAAGTGTTTTCCAATTAATGCTTAGCATCTGCTGGAGAGAGGAGCAGTAATAGTGTATTGCGATTGTTTCTCAACTTGGGCATGCAACATCATTCTTATGCTAATTGGACTATGCACGGATGCATTTTAATGCAGATATTAATAGTGGAATAATTATTTTCATGTAAAAATCATAGAAGTAGTTTATACTGTACAAGTATTTATACTGTAATAATTAGTCCACATGTACTCCTGCATCGTTGAGTCTGTACTTTCATGGATGCCGTACACACATGAATACATAAGGAAAAATCAAAATGACTTGACATAAACTCAAGCAGATTGACAATCACTACAGAGCTGCAATATATGAAGAATATGAATGAATATGAAAAATTCCAACTTTAAATGAAAACTAAAATGTCTTGCCCCCAACTTGCAAATCACTTCCTTCTTTACAAAACAAAATGTACAAACTTGCAAATTGTCCCAAATAAAATTTGCACAATCACTATTGTCATCCCATATCATGCTACCACTGGTAGTGATTGTTGTGCCATGCTGGAGTGTTGTTCTCTGCTGTGTCTTGTGTGAATTGTATGTGTACATGGTCTACATTGGGCTTGTACCATAGTACCAGAAATAGCAAAAAAGGAAATGGCAAACAAAAACACAATCACTCTCTCCATCTTGAGAGTATCTGGCTCACCTGTACAGAATATGTGCATGTGTGTGTGTGTGTGTGTGTCGGGGCTGTTTGCGCATGTCTATGTCTGTCTGACAGCCTTCAGAAATGTTTCAGTAACTGACATTTTGTTTGACGTTCTGCTAAGAAAAGGAGGGACAGAGATGGATGGATGGATAGAGGGATGGATTGATGGATGGGTGGATGGAGGGAAAGAGGGATGGAGAGATTAGGAATGGATGGATGGAGGGAGGGATGGCAACAAAGGCTGAACGAGAGGGCTGACTATGGAAGCGGGAACAGAGTGGTATGAAGGGATTAAGGAGGAGAGAGGAAACAATGAGCAAGAAACAGTGGGTTAGTGGAAGCAGCAGAGAACATGTCTGCTCCTCAGAGGAGGTACAGTAGGGGATGATGAGGAGTTAAGATGATCTGAGATTTCCATCTCAATGTGATCTATTTCTCTTCAGCCCCTCAAGTCACCCTCCTTTCATGTCGTGATTCTAGAGCATTCCATTGTAGGAGGAGCTACATACCTATTCAGTACAGTCCTTAAACAGCAGTGACCATAAACTATACTGCATATAATAGGGAAACCACAATTACATACAATGACATTGTGTAATGTAATATCTAGCAATATGCAACTCCAAGTATATTAAAACCTGCATTTTAAATTTATTTTGTATACAGTATATCAATGTATTAGTACTGACTGTTGTAGAAACATGCATGTATGAGCAGAAAGCTAGTGTCACAGGAGAATACACCCAGGACTCACAAATACAGTGTGTCCAATATTCTGTATACAGTTATGTTTACAGAATATTGGTCATACTGTAAACACATATGACCTGTGATAATTGTCTACACTGTGGCCCTGTGGCCAGTACACATTGAGATTATCACTTGTGAGGTCTATTTCAGACGTTTAGAGAGATGGACGCAAGATTAACATGACACTCTTGAGATTCACATGTGAGTCTGCTTTCTGCCGCTACTGCTGTTTTCTGAAGCGCTTGTCTCACAATAGCACTGCTGTGAGCCTACAACACTGCACCACGATGACAGTTACCTATAGACAACACTCTTTATAGGGAATATTGTCATGGCGATGATGTGTATATGAAATAGCTGTTTATTTTTTACCAGTAAAAAGAAGTATAAGAAGAAATTAATTCCAATGTTGTTGCAACAAGCCGCTATTTAAACCCTAAAATTAATCTATATTGATAAACGAATGTTTATCTGTAGTTTACTACCATACTTGTACACTTTTCAAAGCATTGATGTGACTAATGACCTTCTTCCACTAGATGTCACACTGGAGTACCAGTATTTCAGACCAAAACATATGCTCCATGGGACACACACACACACACACTTACAGGGTCAAGGGGGGTCAAGGGGCCGCCATGCTAACATGTTGGGACTCCATGCTAAGGTCAGCCAGTTTGCCTGCTGTATGCTGTACTGTGCCATCAAAACCTATACGCTTTACGGGGGGACTAAGTGTTAAGGTGCTTTTATTGTCACATACATGTAGAGGAATGTGTCCTCTGCATTTAACCCAGCCCTCAAGGGAGCAGTGGGCAGCCACTGTGCAGCGCCCGGGGACCAACTCCAGATTGTAGTCAGTGTCACAGGTCAGTTGACACTGACTAGAGAGTGAACCTAACATGTTTTTTGATAGCGGGGGAAACCGGAGCACCCGGAGGAAACGCATGCAGACAACAGGGACCTTCTTGCTGTGAGGCCACAGTGCTATCCACTGGGCCACCGTGTTGCTATATATATACTTTGACTTCACAGTATCACCTTTTCAAAAGGTGTAATCTCTACACAGTATAAAAGTTACTGTAGAAGTGGTACATTTGGACTGTGATCGCAGGAAGGGGCAAAAGCAAACAACACGATAGAAAAGTTATATAATGGTTTGAAACGGGAATGAATAGGAAGAGAAGGAAGACAGATGTATTTTGACAATGACAGCCAATGTGCAGAGATGAGGAATATCTCTCTCCCTGTCGTTTTCCATTCACCTGCTGCTATTTCAGCACAACCCTCCGGGAGTATTATATTGTTTTCACTGGCTCAAGGACACATCTGAACTTCTCCTCCTGCCTCACTCGCTTTGTCATTCACTTCCTTCATTCATTCTCCCTTCTTCCATATTTACTTTTCCCCACTCTGCCTTCTATTATTTCAGAGTCTGTGATCACAGGGTTCCCCGGCACTATTTTATTAACAACATTGCATCACACTGACATTGAGACATTGATACAGCAATAGTATAATTAGAACACACATATCGACTTTGTCTCTGCCACTGTGTGTGTGTGTGTGTGTGTGAGTGCGTGTGTGCATGATTTAGATCATAAAGGCAAAGTAATTTTTTTCTTCGACAGTCAAACAGCATATAGACCTGACCTCATTTAGAGGAAGCAGGAGAAACATTGCTGAAATTTTAGTTCTGTTTATAGCAGGGTTTGATTTGTTTCAGCTTGCTTCAACAGGGCCCAATACACAGTTTGATTTGTTTCAGCTTGCTTCAACAGGGCCCAATACACAGTTTGATTTGTTTCAACTTGCTTCAACAGGGCCCAACACAAACAATTTGATTTGTTTCAGCTTGCTTCAACAGGGCCCAATACACAGTTTGATTTGTATCAACTTGCTTCAACAGGGCCCAACACAAACAGTTTGATTTGTTTCAGCTTGCTTCAACAGGGCCCAACACAAACAGTTTGATTTGTTTCAACTTGCTTCAACAGGGCCCAACACAAACAGTTTGATTTGTTTCAACTTGCTTCAACAGGGGCCAACACAAACAGTTGGTCATTGCAGTTCTTTTCTTAGCAGCCATTACAGCCTGACAGTCCTGTTCCAGGAGTGATGCTAGACATGCCAGACCATCACCATCACGGCTTACAGTCTCACCCTGGTGATATTTTGGTTACGGTGGTGGGTGTTGCTATAAAGTTATTTGCAGAGAAGACTGCACAGTAAACTGTCACAGTGTAAACAAATACAAGAGGTGTTCCATCAAGTTCTGCCTGATATCTTTTCACAGTAACTGCTTGTGATATGATTATAGTTTAATGTGTAATGAGTAGTGAGTAGAACACACATTTGCTTATCTCTGTTCTTAAGATTTGAAATAAGACTGCATCTGAGAGTACTCCAGTAACAGATACAGTATAGATTAATTAAAGTGAGTTTAAACATGTGCAGTTTGTGTTAAAATAAAATTTAAATAAATATAAAAACAATTGTTCAGGAATTTACTGTTTCTGATCTTCTGACAAACACTAATGAATGATTTTTGAAGAAATCCCAGAGTCAGAAATATCGTGAAAACAACCACTTAATGAGCGTATAAACATTAGTCTTTAAATAAACACAAATCGAACTACATTTTCAAAATGCAGCTGCCATAGAATTTTATTTTTTGTTTGTGTTAGCACAGACAAACAATCTGTGAAAAGGCTCTGCTATGCACTGCTATAGTGTCATAATGCTTTGTAACTGCAGGTTTGAATCCAGATTGATTCACATTGTGGTTCAGAATAGGCCTCCGGCAGTGCATCATTTGCTGCATGGGAATGACTGTAATCTGGCTCGTATTGTAGAAAGCTAAGGTAGATATATACTGTTCTACGTTCGTTGGACACTGAGATAGGGAATGTCTTATCAGGCTCTTATGTATAGCATTAGCATAGCAATAAGGAGGCCAATGTGTTTGATGTGAATAATGCTAGTGGTTGCCAATGTGAAAGGGTTTGTGATTGAATTGAAATTGATTTTGATTGATTGGAGAGCGACTGAAAAAAAGAGAGGCTTGTGCATGTGTGTGCATGTCTATGCATACTAACAAATGCACTCAAATAGGATATCTGAGATAGTGGAAAGTGCCTTTCTGTCATATAGCGAACACAGATAGCAGATCACGTGCGTTTGTGTGTGTGTGTGCGTGCACATGAAGTGCACATTCTGGCTTGTTGCGTATCGCAGGAGTCAGGGTGATATAGTAGCCTTGTCAACAGCTAGTCTCAGTAGCCCTGTGGTCTCATAAATCTTTAAGCATGATCCAACAGCATCTCACACAGAACATGGACTCCATGGTCCACCATGGGCCACCAATGGCTTCCACTGCTCAATACTGGTTACTTATACTACATAGTACTACAAGTACAAGTTAACAGTTCCATCATAATAAACTTGTGTACAATACAAATGCAAAAAAGTTACTAAAGTTTCATATTTCTCTTTTTTTAGATTTTTACATCAGTAGTTTATATTCCAGAATGAAGAACATAAATTGCACCAGCTAAATGGATGTTCTAGTGAAAGTAATTTTTAAAATACAACTAAAATAAGTATCAATGATTACATAAGGTATAAAACATAAATCTCATTATTCAGTAGAATATTGAAATTTGAAATTAAATATTTGTACTGCCATTGCTCTCTAGACATCGACATACTCCATTCATCATAGTCTTCCTACATGTACGAAAAGGAAATGGAGGGATAGATAGATAGAGAGAGAGAGAGAGAGAGAGAGAGAGAGAGAGAGAGAGAGAGATAACAGAAGGACACAGAAAGGGGTACTAGGCCAGCGGCAATAAGAGGAAGATAGACAATAGATAAAACAATAGAGGAGAAAAAGGACAGATGAGAGAACACTTTTCTTCATCTAACAGGAACATAAAGGCCCATCAGAAAGCAGGAAGCGACGTGCAAGGACAGTGCAAGGATGAAAGTCAGAAAGAGACGTCAAAAGTGAAGAAGTGTTCTCCACCTGGGCCTCGTGAATCCTGAGATACCCTCAGATACCCATCGTTTTCTTCTGTCATCTCTCCCTGCACTGGTGCACCGTGCATGGAGCTCCTTCAGGGAGCGGTCGTGGTTTGGCCTGGACAGACGGAGGAAGGATACGGGGTGATGGTTGAGGTGGTGGTGGGGTAAAGGATTGTTTTCTCTTCGTAGACACGATGGTGCGCTATGATAAGAAGGGAAGTGATTACTGGCAAGACGAGAGCGAGAGAGAGAGAGAGAGAGAGAGAGAGAGAGAGAGAGAGAGAGAGAGAGAGAGAGAGAGAGAGAAGGCACTGGAGTTCACTGTAAATTACAGTAAATGAGGAATGGGGGGGGTGTAGGAGTAGTAGAAGATGAAGCAGCAGAGAGCCAGAGAGATAGGCGTCTCTCTCTAACAGTCTTGGAACTGGGTAGCTGAGATGGGGGCTTGTCTCAGCGGCAGACATCACACACGGTGGGTTTCATTCAAGCTACTGCTGGAAGAGCAGGTGCAGGCGTTCCCGCCAACGTGACCAATGTCTGGTCATCACAGGGTTCTTTAGAGACGGCGACAAATAAGCGCCAATCTCACACACACATGCACACCAAAGTGTTTCGAGACAGAGTACAAGTCAAGTAGAGTAAAATTGAATACAGCCACGGCCATGGTCTTCAGCCCCGACCCTCAGACCGACCTGGTCTCGGACATAATTCGCTCTCAAATCATGTTCTTGACCCGCACTTGAAACGCTACACTCCTATCCCTTCTCTATATACTGTAGGTGGTAATAGCAACACCGTAGAGAGAGGGGTATTGCACTCTCTCTGGGCTTGGTGATGGGTTTCCATGTTTCACATTATAGGCTGTGATGTGATTGCCTGCACCGCAATGAGAACAAAGGTGTAGGCAGGGTGAAGGAGCCTGCAATAGATCCATTATCATACTGACATTAAATATATCCAGATATATGGGGGTTCAAGTGAGATATGCAAACTGCAGTGAGTAAAACTGATATTGACACACACACACACACACTAATACATGTATCCTCTCTACACCATATTGTTACATTTCTTTGTATTTTCTGACGCATACTGTATAATGTCCATAATAAATAAAATAAATGAAACTTAACATATATATATTACACTGTATATTCACAGACACAGTAGTATACAAGACATATCAACATTTATGTTACATTTAAGGTGCAGTATTAGTCAGTTAGGGGGACTGAATACAGTGATCTAATGTTACCAAGTGCATGCACTGCAGCAAACACGTCTATGTTAGGATGTTGATTTGCTGTCAGGGCGACTTGGAGCCTGCATCAACACCACCACAACCACTGGAGTGTAAACCAACCAGACAACCAGAGCCCACTTTGGACTGAATGTTCCCAAAATGTATGCACACACACACACACACATGAGCACGCACACGCACAGAAACACTGAGAATAAATGCACAAATGTATGCGCGCTAATGTTTACATCCTTCCACACTGGATGCTCCTTTGATGCAACCCTACAAGGTAGCTAGCTAGTGCATTGTAAGCTAACTGTAGCAGGACACAATGGGGGTGCAGCATATGAAAGCAGGACATGCAACAGGAGAGGCTATACGATTCACTTGATATCCCAAATAGGGGGCGGTGAAGAATAGCAACAGGAGACAAGAAGATAGACATGTCGGTAAGTGGAGGAGAAGAGAGGAGAGGAGAGGGGTGAGAAAAGATGGTAAGAAGAAACGAAGGGAAGAAGATTTTGGCAAACAAACAGGGAGCTAATTATATAGGCGAGAGAAAGAGGAGGACATAATGTTCTGAGAGGGAGGAGGAAGGTGAAAGATGAGGAAGAATACAGAAAGGAAATGGCCTGGAGAGACTGGAGCACGGGGGGAGATAGCGGCACGAGATAGGACGGGAGCGGGTTTAACACGGGTCTCAGACCAGACACTGCAGAAACAGTTGTGGTGAACTTCCCTGCAGCAATCTGTCTCAGTGCTGCACTGGGGTGTGTCTGGAGTTACAATGGAGACACACTCCGTGCTGTCGCCGCAGCGACACCCCGCACGTGCGGTGTGCACACAAACACATGCGTCACAAACATGAATACCTATGGTACATACTGCCAGTAGTGACAAGAAATCAGAATGGAAGGCAATGTTTAAATGTGTTTTGAGTGAATGGTGACAGTACACTGAATATTCTGTAGCATGTTAGTTGGCACAGTGTCACATGACCTGGTTGTTGGATATGTACTGCATGTATGTGGGTGAATATAAGGCTATATGTCTGTGGGTTAAAATGAGGCTATATGTATGTGGGTAAATAAAATACTATATGTCTGTGGGTGAATATGAGGCTAAATGTGAGTGAATATAAGGCTATATGTCTGTGGGTTAAAATGAGGATATATGTCTGTGGGTAAATAAAAGACTATATGTCTGTGGGTGAATATAATACTATATGTCTGTGGGTGAATATGAGGCTATATGTGGGTGAATATAAGGCT
>JAODLL010014735.1:0-12071 GCA_026546735.1 Forbesichthys agassizii | reverse complement strand
TATAATACTATATGTCTGTGGGTGAATATGAGGCTATATGTGGGTGAATATAAGGCTATATGTATGTGGGTTAAAATGAGGTTATATGTCTGTGGGTTAAAATGAGGCTATATGTCTGTGGGTTAAAATGAGGACTAATATTAAGATAAGGAAACTAAGGAGTCGAGGACGGTTGAACTAAAGTTAACTTACATACAGTAAGATTGTCCTGTGCCAGTGGATATATATGTTTTTCTGGGTAATGCACTGTGTGTGTGTGTGTGTGTAGGTGTGTAGTTGTGTAGGTGTGTGTGTGTGTGGGCAGGAGACTGTGGATATATATTGTATTTAACAGGAAATCATTAAAAATAGTTTAGTTTCAGAAAATACCTATGATGCATGCACCTGTCAGACTGTCAGAAGAGGAGCCATCTTAGGCACATAATGGCAGTGCCCCTGCCCCTTTCCTGCTGATTCAGTCTAAAACAAAAGATGAATGCACACACACACACACTCCTGTAGCTTGGCTTTCTGTTGAACACAGTTCCCACCTGCGTCTGTCAGGTAAGTGGGTATTTGTGGGACTTTGACTCACCAAGTTCTAGGGTTGATTGAGACGCTGGACTTTACTTAAAATAATTACAATTAAAATGATTTGAAAACATTGTTTATTGAACCTGCGTGGTTTTCAACTTGCACACATATTTTGCTTAACGTGCAATGCGTCCATCTACTTTTTTAACAGATTCAGATTTTTTAAAATCTTTTCCACCTGAACTATAATAATTATGTCGCAATCCAGCATTACATTACATTGTAATAGAGCCTCAAACCTCAGTTCTCTCATTTTGATTATACGCCTGCATGCCTTATAGTTTATGTCAGGTTGTTACCACCTGTTTTTGAGGGATAGAAACCTTTCAATGATGGTCAATGGAGTTTCCAGCAAACACAACAGTAGACCAACTTGCTACAGTATATATGTATGAGTCCCAGGTTTCCCTAAATAGTCTGAAGCCATGAAAATATGTCTTTTGGCCTTTACTCGGTAGCAAGGAGAACCAGGTGTGGCACAAGACATAAAACAGCAACTTTCATGAAGTATGAAAACCTCTATCTCCAATCTCTGTAATTTTTACACTTTGTTTTCCCCAAAAAGGGCGCATACGCCAAAACTATTACAAATTAAAGTCATGTTGCTCTGGTCTATACAGATAAAGTGTGTGTAGGCTACATGTGTGTATACAAAGTATCTTATACATTTTAGCAGATAATGTAACTATGTTACCAATAGCCAAGGGGTCAACACTTTGCATCGAGTTGAAGCACAATATGGGCGCGCCCATTTCTGGTGCCAAAAGTCACTTTTTTTCATTGACTGCCATGTTAATCTAAATATGTTAAACTTCGCTAATCGGCTGGTGCCAGAATGTTTTTTTTTTCACTGAGGTGCTTGTTTTTGCTTTAAATTATATATGTCGTTTCAACAAAGGACGCGCTCTCATTGTTTCTTAGTAAGGGTTATTAATGTATTACTACACAACATGCTACTAGCCAGATACTGTAACAGTCCCGGTAGCTGTATATAGCTGCAATGCCTGTCAAAGGTTTTAGATCTTGAATTATATCGTATCGTACTAGGCTGACCATATGTCCTTTCTTTCCCGGGCATACAGTATCTTCTCTCTTTGCGGCCTTAAAAATGTGTCCGGCCTGGATTTTTTAAATCTGCAAAAATGTGGTCAGGAATTCACGTTCTCAAATGCCACTATTGATTTGACTGACTAATCTCGATTATGGACTGTGAGAGGCACCAATACGATTTTATGAAGCCCAGTCTGCCTGAAATCAACATAAGAGTTCATGCACTATTGGTTGATGTATTGTAGCCGACATCAGGCACTTCACAAGACAAAGCTATCTCGTGAAGGTTTACAGATCGGTGCAACTCCGGGGGACCGGCGCAACATTTGTGACATCCAATCCGACATATATCCACCTGACTCTGCCGTCCAGATAGCCCTGTGCAACTCCCGGGCTCCAGGGTGACATTACTAACCTGACATGCCAGAGGAATTGTTGTCACAAGTCCATTTGGGGAGCTGTACATTGAAACTGTTTGTGATTTGCTGTACTTTCAAAAAAATACTTGGCAGTTGATTGGATAAACCATCTGGTCGTTTTCACTGTCAGCACACCTAAGCCACGCCTATATAGCTATAAACACGACACTGATTACAATGTTCAGTTGCTACTCGGACACATTCCAAATGATTCCGAGGCTTTCCAGACTGATTCTCACGATTCTAAAACCGTGTTGAATGAATTAATACATCAAAAGCTAAATCAAACCAAAATGAGAACAGGCGTAGTAGAGCTCCAATCCGCCAACAGCTCAAAATAACAGCTAGAAAATGTGTTTTTGACAGTGGCCAGGCGTAGCAGTGGTTGGTAAACAAATGCAGTTGGGCTGAATATTAATATATTCCATCCGCGGTAGTAACAGTTCGTCAGCTCCAACTTTTAGTTTGACCGTGTGCTTAAATTCCTGTTGCTGAAATCTGGCGAGGTGAGATTTAAATGAAGTAAAATTCATTATCGGCGTCCATCTAAGATAAAGGCAAAAAGTTGCTTCAATGAATGTCAATGGTCAAAGTGGGATTGTGGCTTCTAGTTATTATATAGTTCAATGCCTATAGCCTGCCTAAAACTATTACTGTAATCTTGTGTGACATTCAGAGAAAAAACTAAGATTAGCGGTGTACAAACAGCAGCGGTTGCTCAAAAATAGGCTAGGTAAATCTAAACCTACAGGAGACCAGAGTGCCTCCATTTGCATGGAGGTAGCTGTTTGGCTTAGAATGGACCATTCGCCAGAAGCTAGTTAGGAGGAGGGTTCTGTCGGACAGCTGACACTCACATGGCTTTGAGCTGACCATAGCATCAGAGATGACTTTGATTAACAAAAACACTTGTGTCATTAACAATAATGAGAGAAATCAGAAAACAGCTGGATTTATCTGTACCTGTCTGGATTTAGCTCTACATTCAGTTTCTCATTTAAATCAAGTACTATATAATTAAAAAAGAAAACCATTACTGTAGCCTATCGCTGGGTCATTCCCCGGCAAACTTGTCTATCTAGAAAAACAGGCTTATGAGTGACATGATAGTTAATCCTACTGTTAAGATAAAGACATTTGTCACTTTCATTTTAGATACATTTTTAATTAATGAGAAATATCGCATGTGGGAACACCTGATTCATATGAATGGGTTGTTACCAGTCTTCTGCAGAGCTAGATGATGCCCATTCATTAGAAACAGGTGTGCAGTGCAGGGGTCCCCCAGGACCAGGGTGAAATACCTCTGAGCTAGACTGTAAACAGCTACATTTTTCCGGTTACGATCGACATCTCTTTTACAAAGTAATGATATTACCTTATAACAAATGTGTTTTGCTGTCCAGGGTTTTGCATCCAAATCCATTACAGTTTTTCCACGTCTTCAGGAAGTTAAAAGATCTACAAGCTACATCCAGTCTGTCTAGGTAGGATATCTGCTGTCTATGTTGTCTATGCATGTCCCATAACAACATCATTTTGAAATTTTCATACCAAATTTAAATTTAAAGATAACAGATTTGATGGAGAGATCGATTCCAGTGCATAGCAACATCCCGGCCTTCTTATTAGTCAGATTGCCTGTCAATTAGGGTTAGGTATCATTTTAATTTAATCGATTCCGGTTTCAATTCCGATTCTGCTTATCGATTCCGGTTCTTATTGATTCCCGATTTCGATTCCATTATTTTTGGGAGAAGAAATACAACATACATCAAGATGGAAAATTTCATGACTTTTCATTTAGGCTATAATCAGTCAAATCAAGGTCAATGACCAGTGTTGGGCTGTATCAGTTGCTGGCAGATGAAAAGGTAAAATGCTTGCCTTGTCGCCGTTTTCTTTCTATGAGGCCACGCTTTTGACCGCTTAGCGAGATCCATCTTTCACATGGTAAATGTATGCTAGGTTCTGAAATACACAGCAGCGATGACGCGTACAGCGTGATAGGCAGATGGCTACGCTAAAGCTATTTCTAATAATTAAATCGCATTTTGGAACCGATAAGCGGAACCGAAATATTATTTATTTTAAAGCTACCCGGTTCTTGACATTTTGTTTTCGGTGCCAAACCCTACTGTCAATCAAACTCTGATACAGTTGTCAGATTGCAGCTTGAACTACAGATGAAGCCTAGATCTGTATCATTTGTACACTGAGGTAAAGAAAAACAACCTTGATGCATTGCATGACAGTAGCAGGACCTCACCCAGTTCTGTTTAACAATACCAGCCTTACTTTAAATAAACTTCAGCCTGTTTTTGAAGTGAGGATATTTTACCGGAAGGAATTTATATTCATGAATTATGTCTGGTTATTTGGGGAGATGAACTGAATGGAAACAAGACAGGAGTCTTGTCTCAGTTGATCACTGTCGATAAAGTGAATTGCAGAAAAATACAATGCAATCAACACGTCAATACTATAACATTCCTCTCTCTTTGGATCTCTCTTTCTCTGTGCAGAGCGGCTAATGAAAGACATGAACAATAATTCCTTGTGGATTTCAGTTGACTGTGCACTGTGGGAAGAGCATGGTTTGATATCCCCAATGCTCCCCCCTTACACTCTGCATCAAAGTGTTTATTTTGAGTTGGGATTAAGTGCAGAGGAAGTCAACACAGCACTTGACTGTGTTTCTTACAAACACAGTCAAAACACAGTCTAAAGTGAATGCAGCCAGTGCAGCACTACAGTCACAAGAAACAGTATGTGTACCACTAGGATCCCAGAAAAGAAATGGTGGGCTTGTTCAGGTGCAGATGTGCAACCTGCCAAGGTTGACTATAAATTGGGTTCATCTTTGAAAACACCTCACCCTGCCAGTGCCATGGGGGTAAAAACAGGGTTGGTCATTCTCAAAAACACTTGCTAACTTGCTAAATCAAAACAAAATATTTCAGAAGCTCCGACCCACACATCTAAACACCTTGCGAAGCTAAGCAACATTGTTGTGAGCCTGTTTCCAATTTGTTTATGTTCGGAGCCAATTTGACTTTTTGTCAAATTCACCAAATATCACCTTGCACTTCACTAGCTTCATGTTCTCTGTGTGTGCTGAAGATAGGATACAGTACTTATACACTGCGAAGAAGTACAAAAGGTGTATTAGCTTACAATTAGCTTACCATTAGCTTGCAATAGCTTACTATACTTTTGAGGCTAGGCTGATTCTGTACCACAAGAAGGGGAAAAGAAAAACAAACATAGTTCACTTACTGTACCCTCATGATAAATGGGAAAGAATCATGTCCCCTACCTCCAAGCAAACACTTTGCACACACTCACACACACAATAAAGCGAAGGACAAGAAAACCTGACCAGTGCTGTACTCTTTCAACAGCTGAACACTGGGTCTGTTCATCTCGTGGCTCTAACCACCTGTCACCGCCGATGATAAAGGGGCACACTGCAGCTGAAGTTTAAATGAAATAGAAAAGACTCTTGATGAAAAACTAGAGTAAAACATGGCTGATTCCCAGTGGGTCATTTAGCCTGTGCCCTTGAGCGCACAGATACAATAACTTATCATAAGTTGAATAATTTTGAGAAAAAAAAACAACTAAATGGCTGGTGTGTGTGTGTGTGTACAGTACATCTACATTAAGCTATTTCTATGTTTGAATTTAGTGTACATGGAAACAATATGGCTATAGTGTTTTGGTTACCAAACATCCCTTTTTCACTAAGGAGTTAAAGCAGTTGTGGAAATGGGAGCTACCTGTATAGGCAGGGCTTTAATTGGTTTCATTGATTGTGGCATTGGCATTGAAGATCTTGATAACTAGCTAGAAGAACTTATGATAGTGGGCTTTAGGGGCACTTGAAGGAACAGGTGGTACAAAAGGCTAAATGAAAGCCACAAACAAATGTACCTATAATTATTTTAAAATTAGCTCTAGAACTTGATATGAATCAATCTATAAATAGTGTAATTCTGTAGTATTTTAAAAGCTTTTACTTTAAAAATGCTGAAATTCTGTAATGGGGTACTTAATAATTTAAAAGAAGAGGCCAAAAATGGTTGAGCGCCAATGACTTACAGATGTAACTTTTGGTCCACTTGCACATAAAGAGCAGGGCACAATTGGCTCTGTGCGTGTGTGTGTGTGTTTGTGTGTGTAATGTACATCACTGCACCACATCTTACTGTGTTAACCTGACCCAGGGTTGCGATACATGACATCTTGACTGCCTGTATGACGTAGGACTGGCTTTATTTGCTATACAGTACACATGCACGTGCCACACACACAAAAGATTCCTCCTATTCCATGGTTAACGTGCCGGGTGAAATGTACCCATATCCATGTGGATTATTATTTGACATTATTGTCAAATAATATCACCTGCCTTGTAGGCGAAAACAGACAGACAGACAGACAGACAGACAGACAGACAGACAGGCAGGGCTTCATACTGTATGCATGCTGGGTAATGTGATGCAGAGGATTTGTAAGGATCTCCATCGGTACTTTCAAATCTTAGTTTAACCATTGTAAGATAGTCCAGGAAAACTGAACGCAAACTAAATAAGAACTATCTCTAATTGTAAAAAATACATTTTATTTTATGACACATTTTTCTATCATTGACATAGACACCTGGCAAATATTCATTTAAAAAGCATCTATGCACATACAGTAGACCATAGAGCAGTATGTAGATGCACACAAACTACTACTTTTAGCACAATTAAATTAATTCAGCACTTGTTCCTATTACACATCCACAGTTCATAATCTATACTGACATGAATTAGCACTTAACCACATTCATAACACAGAGATAATGATTATATACTCTTCACACTGGCTGGTAAATATACACTTGTGTCAACAACACATTAGCTGTTGACGATCATATCAATGGACGTGAGAGAATATAACTATAGTATAGTACATTGTTTTCTCATGACAAGATACTTCAGCAAGGTCATTGTGCATAATGTAATTTACAAAAATAATAAGACGCTCTTAACAACATTAAGAGTTGTTAACAATTACAAGCCCCAGATATTCATTCCTATCATGCAATAACCGCCCCCCCTTCCCCCCCCAAAAAATACATAATTGTTTTAAGCAAGTTAACACGTGTGTGCGCACCACAATTCTTGGAAACCACTAGGGATATCATTCTGAAACCTTATGGCTAAACCCCCTGTCAGACATTGTTACCTAAAATGCCATATCGCACTCACTGGCGACCTTACTGATCTATTGATTTGTCATCACAACAAAACAATGATTGATTTCTTGTGATAACAACATAGTTACGCCGTTATCATGAGAAAACACAATCTAAATTGTATGCAAATGCATGGCACCTTAGGGCTTCCATATTTAAGTAAAGTTATGAGATACCCAACTGATTAGAGACCGAATATAAAATTAATTTGATATTTCAAGAAATTAAATTACTTTTATGATTATTTGTATCTGCTCCACATTGAAATGCTGACAACAATTGAAAATATGCAGTTTAAAATATGGGCCATACACTTCAAAAGGGCTATGAGTCAGTGTCCTTTTCAAAATGTTTCAAAGACTTGCTCCGTGTTATTGTCAATGCATCCTAGTCAGCCTTCCATAGCGCTCACTGGAAAATCAGCAGAATCCATTCTCTCTCTGAGTTCAGATCAGCTCAGTTCTCCCTCTCTCTCTCTCTCTCTCTCTCTCTCTCTGCCTCTCTTTCCAGCATGAAGTCATAAACTGCAAAGGTTACTGCGCACAATAAGGCAGCATTTCATTACTTTCCCTACCTCAGCTCTCTCTCTCTCTCTCTCTCTCTCTCTCTCTCTCTCTCTCTCTCTCTCTCTCTCTCTCTCTCTATATCTCTCTCTCTCTCTCTCTCTCTCTCTCTCTCTCTCTCTCTCTCTCTCTCTCTCTCTCTCTCTCTCTCTCTCTATCTATCTCTCTCTCGCTCAACATAAGCCTGTTGTCAAGGCATGGCAGTACCTTCTGTTCAATGACAGCCTATGTTGTACATGTAGACACAAAACGACAAAGCATTAAAGTAATTTTGGATGCACACACTGGAACATCTCAAACCTCTTAAAAATATATGAAAATTACTTAATATCACGTGTGAAATATATTTTATTCCACTGCACTCCACTTCCAGTGCTTTTGAATTTTAAGGGTACAAACTGATAATGATACGATACACATTTGTCTCATATATTTCTGGTCTAATATAGCTATTGCTAACATTTATGTCAATGCAGTTGACATAAAAGACGTGCTGGGATTTAATTTCATGATAACCCCTGGTAGAATACTATAATAATATTTATTCAATCACATACATCTGTCTGTGCGGTTTTCTTTGCCTACCAGAGAGGGCAGTGTATACAACATACAGTGCCCTCAGAGTTGGTAGACATTCAGTATTTCATTGAGCAAGTTTCACAGCAGCTATAGAAGATGTGGGGCATGTGATTGAAGGACAGTTCTCCAAGCCACCTTCAGTCACATTTCAATTCAAAATAAACCCCTTCCCTCAAAATACCCACTGTCTGGAAAACAGCTATAACATGCACCACGGCAACCAAATATGAAGCATTGTCCTTAACATGCACCAACAACAGGGCTGGCGCGCTGTTGCAGCCCCAGTGCATTGCCGCCAGTCAACATTAATGCACGTTGATGTGTACGGTCGCTCCTATCTATCACTCCTCCCTGCAACACAGGCTTGAGGTGGATACCCTATATTGACAGGAGTTTAAAGGAGGTGTCTCCATTATTGTGACGCTAGCTGTCTCTGTCTGCCCGCTGGCCTAAAGGTTTAGCTCGCGGTCGTGCTCCAGTCACATGCACTCAATATTCCACCCTTGTATTGTATAAGCCCACCATCTGTGCTCTGGTCTTTGTCCCTCTGGGCACCAGAAGCCAGCATTACTGTCACAAACAAGGATATCAGTGTCCCTGTACAGAAATAACAGCCGCAACCACCCCACCCCTTTAAAAATAGCCTTTCCCAAACCGCCTATCCGACGGCCTGACATTGCTCTGATGCACCTTTGGTGCATTTGACCCGTGCCAACCTCCTCCCATGCTATGGATGATCTCTCTATTCCTGGGCGTTCCCTTGCTCCATCACTCCCTTGCTCCCCTGCGGCTGCTCAAAGACCTTCAGGGGTCCATTATCGCCTCAGCCGCTTGATTTAATAGCCATCTAGCGACCTATTTAGCGAGCAATATTTAGTAAAAGCAACTTGTCACACACACACACACACACACACACACACACAGGCCAAAGCAAGGCCATACCATCAAATACAGTGTACAATACCTTACACATTGCTTTAAACTCTATACGCTACCAATCAAAAATGTATTGAGGCATCTTAACTGGTTTTTACCTTTCCTTTGCCAACTTTGGCAAAGTAAGAACACCCGCAACACCACAAAAAATGTCAGAAAATATACATTAACATAACTACAACCAGCTAATAAAAATATGTCTAATTATTTTAATGTGTTAGCATTGTATACAGTACTGTAGGTTACACCATTACAAAGTACTTGTATACATGGCACCATAGGCTGCCCTACACATTGTTGACCCGGCAACCAAATACTTTATATGCAATAGGATGTGCATGTTTCTACCAACCTACAATAGGGGTCCTTAGCTTGAAAAACATCTTGGGTATATACAGTATATACAGTACAGTGCCATCCATCCATCCACCCATCCACCCATCCGTCCATCCGTCCGTCCGTCCATCCACAAGCCCTCACCTAGAGTTGGTCATCTCCGTCTGTCCTCCCTGGCTCTTCTCCAGGCCTAGCTTGGTGAAGATGCCCACCAGCACCATGATGGCCACCACGCCACAGATGATGTACACGATCATGTGGGTGCGGTCGCGGTCGGGCTGCTCATGGACCTCCGTGACAGGCACGGCCGGCTTGCCCGTGTTGGCCCAGACGGGCGTGTCGTAGTTGGAGCACGAGGTCTGGTCCAGGCTGTGCACTCGGAACTGACAGCAGAAGCGGTAGAAGCAGGAGCCGCAGCAGAACATGTAGATGCCGGCGTTGCAGTTGAACGGGGGGTCCCATTGCCCCATGACGTCGTAGTAACCCCAGCAACGGCTGCCGATGGAGGGCACGGTCTGGTCCTCTGGGGTGGGTGTGGCCAGAGCAACCTCTGGGGAGTTGGAGGGCATGGTGGTCTGGTTGGAGGAGCTCAGGGGCTGGGCTGAGTTTTGCGCCCCCTGAGTGGTCAGGCCGAGGACAAGGGCCAGAGACAGGCTGACCATGAGAGAGCCAGCCATCTTGGATCTTATATTGAGGAACAGTGTTTCAATGCTGGAAGGTTATAGATGTTGACCAACAAACAGTGTCACAACGCACTGGTTCAGGCCACAATAACGGATGCCAGAGCACGTGTAAACCTCCCAGGTATTCCAAACAGATGGGATTTGGGAGGAAGACCAAAAGTCTTGCAAGATACAGTAGCAGGATTGTTGGAATAGCTTATATTCACTCCTGTGTGTGTCTGCAAGAGAAATATAATGCATTCATTTAGCGGTGTGGGAGTTATTAGAGCGCACACTTACAGAGAGATCTGTGGGAGCCATGCAGGAGGAAATTGCTGTCAAGGGGCAGAAGAACAAATGAGTGAAACAAATCAATTTCCCATCTCAACACATTTCTATATGAATCTCTATTACCTTAACACACACACACACACACAAGGCAGTCAGAAAATGTTTTATGTGAATCCATGTGTTCGTGAGAATGTGCATGTGTACATTGCATGTTTGGGTATGCTGTGTGTTTGTGTGTGCAAAAATGAAGACAAAATGTAACATTGTCACCTTTTACAAATATGTACGTCACGACGCAGCTGTTAACAAACACAAGCCCAGGGGCTTGTGGGAGTGGAACCTACGCAAGTGTTTCACCTTGCAGTGAACCAGCCCAAGGCCGCTCCAGCAATAAACATTGATTCCGCTGGGGGTATAATCCGGAACAGTGGGAATTGTGGGCAATTGTGGGCCCCTGGCGAAGCCTGACAGAATGGCAGGAAGGTTCCTGACAATCAGAGCGAAAGTTAGTCAGGTGTTCCTGCAGACAGTGAAGACAGAGATGGTCTCAAATTCCCTTTATGGGCTCCTGCCACATGGTAATAGTCACCTCAGAGGTCCAGGTCAAGGAGACAAATGAAGAGCGTAGTCAAAATTCACAGGTAGATTAAGATGTGAAGGTTGTCCATCTGTCTCTGCTTGTTATCCCATTCGGAATATCTCACCTCCGTCAACATCCCAGCTCTCGCTGTTCGACTCAGCACTCGGTTGATGCTGTTTTGATTTGAGCGGTGGGCATGTTTGTCACCAGTGTCCTCAGCCCAACTTTAGGCTGTTTAAGCTGCATCAAGTGGTTTGGCATTCCTTAGTGTCCTCATAAGTGAAATAGCTCTGTAGTGGTTTTCCAAATCCGAGATTGGTAAACAACGTATTTACTTTCCTGACTCCTGAGTGAATTCCATAAATAGAAACAGTCCTCTTCCACCTTAGGTGATCTATTTCTGCCACACAAATCCGTGCACCGTCTTTCTTTCACACACTCAATCGCTCACATATGCTCTCTCTCACACACACACACACTCTTTCTCTCTCTCTCTCTCTCTCTCTCTCTCTCTCTCTCTCTCTCTCTCTCTCTCTCCCTCTCTCATAAAGAGCTGAGATCAGATACGCAGGCTACAGCGCTCAGTGAGTATCAGTCTGGGCTAACAGGTTCCAAGTGAGAGACAGGGGACCAATCTGCGCCCGCTGTTCGCTCGTTCCTGTTGCTTGGCTCCGGTTGCACCGGGAGCGCAGCACTCGTTCATTCACACGTGCACACACACACGCACACGTGCGCGCACACACACACACGCACTGATGCTGGAGGTCTTAACCAGTCAGAACAGCAGTGGGGTCTAACCGTACTTCACAGTGCTTGCGTACTAAAGCACCGCCA
>JAODLL010014725.1:0-28220 GCA_026546735.1 Forbesichthys agassizii | reverse complement strand
ACACACACACACACACACACACACACACACACACACACACACACACACACACACACACACACACATACACACACACAGGATTTGTTTACCCGTTTGCCAAAGTCCCAGAAAGCTGGGGTCAGGTCAGCCTGGCTGTAAAACCACAGACTTCCCTCACTGATTAAAGGCAGGCAGTTGAGACACACATGTGCTAACACACACATACACACACACGCACACACACGCACACACACGCACACACAGAGGCACCCAGAGACAGTCTGCAGCCTTCGCTATAGCGATAAGCATCCCGATGTGTCTGACAGCGAGGCTGACTGCAGAGTGTGAAGGAATTAGAGGGATTAGGGGGTTATAGAGTAGTGTGATAGCCTATGGGATGATGGAGGGATTAGTCCGATTATCTCTCTCTCTCTCTTTCTCTCCTACACACACTCACACACACACACACACACACACACACACACACAATGCTTAGACGGCTGGAAGCTACCAGATGTGGCCAGATAGGAGAGTTAAGACAAACATGGAAGAGGGAAAATGATGATAGATACCGGGGGAAATAAGGTGAAAGGTCAGGTGAAGGGATGAGGAAATGAATGAGTGGGTAGTAAAGAAAAGACAGGAATCCCTCATCATTGCTTGGCTTAATATTGTATTTGATCAGAGTGCTGCTTGAAGCTAGCATCGTGACACCATCCTGATCTCGCAAACTTAGTTGCAATGATCAGTCTGGAACACTTCATTTCAAAAGCATTTGTCATACAGATAATAATGCTAATAATGCTAATAATCATACGTCCTTACATACAATAAGACCTAAATTTAACCTGAATGTTTACAGTAAAATCAAATATAAACAAAATACTAACACAGTACGCTGACGTCATCTTGGGGAAAACTTGCCTCTGATTGGTCCAATTGGTCTCTATACGGTCGACATTGGGGATTGGGGACTAGGGAGGGATACTTTCATGCAAAATTAAACTGAAATAAAACTTCCATGCCAGGGCTATGTAGATAGAGTAAAGTATAGTAAATATATTGAATATTGTTTTTTATTTTATTTGGCAGTGTTATCAGTTTACTGTCAGCTAAGAAATACAGATGCATTATTGTGGTGACATGCATATCAATTGCAATTTATGAAAAAATATGCACAAATTGAAATGCATCTTGTAATATATGAATACAGCCAGGTGTAGTTCAGTGATGTAAGAAATTATATGTTGGGTATACAGTACATCTGAAACGTAAAAACTAGATTGACCGTTACTGGCCATCAAACGCTTCACACCAGTGGGTTTCAGATAATGTCATGTCTGGCTGTGTGATCAGCCATTGTAGCTGTTTGCTGTTGCCAAACCTCAGAACTATAAAATATCAGTTGTTGTGATGTTCTGTCTGTCTTGTGCTGTGTGGTCATTTGAGTCTGCCAATTATAAGTGCGGGGAGTGTGAAAGCATTACTGCACATAGTAAAAGAACGCTTGCTTGACATTAAACCAGTTAGAAATAATTACACATTACTGTATTATACAAGTATATTGGAAGGAGGCTTGTGTACGTGTTTTCATACATGGATAAATGTGTCTTCTTCACTAACCTTTGACTAGACATGTTCAGCTGTGTTCTCCCACGCACTCTCTCTCTTTCTCACACACACGCACACACACACACACACACACACACACACACACACACACACACACACACACACAATCACAACAAGAATCACCTAGCCATGTGGTTATTTTTATAGCCCCCTTTCCTGCCCAACGTAACTCTCATTATCTGTCAACGGCAGCAGTGGCTTATGTGGCCTGGATAGAAGCTGTTTGGCACAAGTGAAACATCTTCAGCATGCCCAGCCCACCATCCTGTGAAACCCACAAGTAGGTGCCTGAGCTCTGCTAAAACAATAGTTTCAAACACGTTAAGCCCCAAATGAAGCAGAATGGGCACCCCATCCCCCACTTCAACGCTCCCAATGGCTTTTAAGGGAATTTCTTGTTTTGCTGCTGTTTTCCTGTTTGTCGGGGTTTGCTTCATTGCATATAATTAGCATGCAGAAGTGTAACGTGCCAAGCAGATGTGGGTTACTGTTGTCTCTTGTGGCAGACGTGTAGACAGGATGTAGTGACTTTGCTTCAAGGTGCTTTTGGTAAAGGGAGGTGGATGGGGTGGTTTCCTACAGTTTGTGCATGTGCAGATGTATGGATGTATATGAGCGATGGCTGTAAACAAGATTCACCCCTCTGTGCCCTCAAATCGTGCCCAGCAACGCATTGCCTTGCATGTGCAAAATTGCTAAATGCCATTTTTTTCCATTGCTTAAATGTGGTTGTCATGGTAACTTGTGAGTATATTGTTTACTCCCTTCCAACTGCAGAGAAAAAAAAGTTAAAAGAGGCTACCAACCGAACTCAAGAAACAACATTTATGTATAACAAAATGGATTTAGTTGGTCAATATTTTCAAAAATAAACTTTTTCCAGACCTACTGAATTGCAACAACAGAAAATACTAAAATGTTCCTGTCTCCCCATTACCTCGGGCACATCTCTAGATGGGCCTGTGTTACGTACATCTGACCGTTAGCTGATCTCATGTGACATTTGTGTTTGTGCAACACTGTTGCAATGCCATGGCATATCATTATACGTATTATCTTCTTACTGCCTGGTGTTGCAATTTGTCTTTGTGCAAAGTGTCTGATAAGTTTCACACACACTCACAAAAGATGCATCTCTGTGTGCACATTTTCATCCCGCATTCACATCCGGCCTCTGTTGTGTGTGCGTGCGTGCGTGCGTGTGTGCGTGTGTGTGGGTTTGTGTGTGTTTGTGAAGATTGTCTGCATGCGGTAAATGCAGTCTTCAGACAGTTGTAACTGGTGGGGCGTAACAGAGATAGCAGACCTCGTTGGAATCTGGTTTCGACCACAGCTTATAAGGCTCTGTCAGAATGCTACAAGTACACACAAAACAACATATTAATGTAATCACATTGTGATCATACATAAAACAATATACTGTCTAGTCAGTCAACAAGCCACAAAGTCCCTAAATAAAATGCTTTATAAGATAGTTGCATTCTGCTGTGTTTTAAAACCAATTATTATAATAACTATATTGGCATATACAGAATGTTTTTAGTGAAAGGGGTGTGAAGTGGAAAAAACACTAGCCCCAGTGCTATTGCATAACCGTGACCTATAATATACCACAAACAAGTCGGAGAAATGTGGGCTGGAAAGTGTGTGTGTGTGTGTGTGTGCGTGCGTGCACAACAACACAAAGGCGAGACTGTGTAAACGGCTGTGTGTGTCTACACACCTGCAAGATTGAGACGTATTGTTTCCGTCGTTTTGCAAACACTGCTTCTTAGAATGCATTGATAGCACATTGTGCTCTGCCGCGCCGCCTGCCCACAAGCCTTCAGACGCCGATCGTGCGGCTAAGTTGTCAACATCAATACATTAGAGGGATTCTTCATCGTATTGTTGCTTGATCAAGATGGATTACTCCTCATCACAAGCTCACGGAGGGATTTAGGGTGGGAGATATGAAATCACTTTGATGCATTTGATGGAGTAAGAAGGCGGAGAGATGCTAGATTGATATCCCCGCGCCTTATTGAATTTTTCAGGGGTGGATCAAATTACGTTTTTTTTTTTTCTCATCAATGCACAGAGCCTTCCAGTGTCTGCTGTGTTGTACTGTTGTAAAGAGGGAACAGAACTCTGTCCACTTCCAGGGGAACTGAATCTGTACCCAGCGCCAAAGAGCTCCAGCCTGTAACTTCAGTAAAGATCCTTAAATCTATTCCTACAGTCACACACCGCCTCCATACTGTACATATTTAGTCGCATATAATTGGGTTTGTTTATATCATATCCTCTACTTCTGAGCACATCAAGTATACAGCAAGGCGAGCAAATCGTGCCCGGAGTCTAAACATGTGACATCGGCCGACAAAATGGCGGTGCAGTCAGGGACCACCCACGGTGCTCTGTGGCTTCCCTGTGCAGCCTCAAGACGCTACCAAAGCGCTTTTTATTGACCGTGCTAGAACCAGATACATCTGCTGAGCCAGCCTTCACTTCCCCTTTTGACTGGCAAGTGTGTTTCTAAGACTAAGGAAGTGATCCAAACCAGAGGTTGTAGAAGCACAGCATAGTAATAATAATATGTCTGCCGTGTGGCCATCTGCAGTAATAAACGACATGCAGGTTTACACTGAAGGGTCTGTGTGGTGGACATGCAGGTGGACTTGGGCCTCTGTGTGTGTGTGTGTGTGTGTGTGTGCTTGCGTGTTTGTGTGTATGCGAGAGAGAGAGAGAGAGAGAGAGAGAGAGAGAGAGAGAGAGCGTAAGATAGGGAGAGAGAGAGAGCGTAAGAGAGGGAGATAGAGAGAGAGAGAGAGAGAGAGAGAGAGAGGGAGAGAGATGCTGAATCGTGAATAAAAACGGTCCATGTGCCCTCACAGCCATAATTCCACCATCAATGCCCGCAGGCCATCTGCACCACACACCGAGATGTACTCTGCTAGAAAATGACGGGGCCACACTGAGCACGCCCAGATGGCTCCAGGAGTCATGGAGGGAGGCAATGGGCTATTAGTGGCATCCTGCTGACCAGAGCACAGTGGGCCTTCAGCTGTAGTGGAGGCCAGGCAGACAGGAAAGAAAGGAGCTCTCTCTCTCTCTCTCTCTTTCTCTCTCTCTCTCTCTCTCTCTCTCTCTCTCTCTGTCAGAATCCCGCTCTCTCGCTCTCGCTCTGCCGGACTCCCTCTCTATGTCTCTCTCTCTCTCTCTCTAGGCTATTGGGGATTCACCAGAGAATCTATCTTCACCGTGACTCAGGAGCCTTGCACCCACGTTGTTGAATGGCAGTAATGGTTGTTTGTTTGCACAGTAGCATTGTGGTGCGAGGAGCCTGGTGCTAGTGAGCTGTGACAGCGCCACAGTGTCCACAACGTCCCATCTGTCTTAGCGCTCTGTCTGTCAATCTTGTTGTTTGTTTGTGTGTTTGTGTGTTTGTGTCACGGTTCCAGCTCTTTCTTCACAACAGCATGCACAAGCCACACCATCCGCAGATGATTTACTGCGCTCCACCCAAAAGGTCTGCCTCTCCTCCAACAACAAAGGGCGGTAACAGCGGAGTTTGGCGATGGCAACTGATTTTAATGGCTGTGGTCGCTGCCACTGTTGTGCGGCTTTTACGAGTGGTCGTAAAATAACAGTGAGGAGATGGTCTGGATACTTTCCATGTATCGCAATCAGAATATATAAATTGCTCCATTACCCACCTTTCCACTGGTTACTCTCGGAACATTAGCAATTATTTTCACATGGGCCCCGCTCATAAAACCAATAATCTGGTGATTTAAAGTCCTGGCAGAGGAGCTAGCTTGCAGGATTTCTCAAGCTAGCGACTTTTGCCTTTTAGACATTCATCTCAGGATGCTATTAGATGGGCTTTATGTGGACAAATTGCTTCTCTGAGGATTTCTAAGGAGATAGAGAGGGTGGGAGTGACAGACAGTGAGAAAAGGAAAATAGAGATTGGGTAAAGAGGGATGTTGAAAAAAGAAATGTAAAAGCGAAATGTGAATTTAAGTTATGAAGTGAAGTGTGGGGAGTATTTATTTAGGTGTCCAATACTCTGATTGTAATCAATTTCATCTGATGGCATTATTCTCATTGTATACAGTACTTCATGGTAATTATTATTCTGTACACGATGCATACAGTTCTCCAGTTGCTTAACATGTGTGTGCGTGTGTTTGCGTTTGTGTGTGTGTGTGTGTGTGTGTGTGTACATATTCCCAGTGTGTTTTGTGCTCTATTGCCTCCCAGGCAGTTGGTGCTCATGGAGATGAATGGCTGTGGGTGGGAGAAGGTGGGAGGTGGTGACGTTATGTTAGGAGAGACCTCTGATGCCCCACGGAGAACCTCCACAGACAGCCAGCTAGCTAGCTAATCAGCTAGCATGTCTTAACTTCACCCTGGTGAGGAGAGGGAGAGAGAGGGAAAAGTAAGAGAGATGAAACGATAGAGACTGACCACATGAAGGTGGAGAGAGAGGGAGCGAGAGAGAGGGGGGGAGGGAGGACTGAGAGAAGATTGGAGCGATGGAGAATGACAGAGGGGAGAGTGAAATTGTAAAGGAGGAATATATACACAGAGGGGAGGGAATGAGACAAAGAATGAATATAAGATGGAGCGATGGATGGATGGATAGCCTGGAGATAGCCCTATATGAGTTCATTCTTCACGCAGGGCTGGACCCAGGATGCTGTGACATCATTGACCCACCACAGGCCCAGCGCTGACTCATTACCTCTGACTGACAGCCCAGAGCAATGCACACACACACACACACACACACACACACACACACACACACACACACGCACATGCACGAGTGCACACACACACACACACACACATCACTCCCTGTGAGGTCAGATCAAAATATGTTGTCCTTAAGTTCTTAAAGGAAGTCTTTCCTTTTTTTTGTTGTATTTTTCATATCAATAAAATGTCCATTTAGTATTTATAGCTGACTGAGGAATTATAATAATAGTTGAAACTACTGTACTTTTGCTTTAATCATGCGTAGAGACAACGTTCACGAAAGATAATAGTTGGTCCAACAGATAGGAGCTAAATTGAATATGCGGCTCTCATTAGCCAATGCCGACCAAGTCTTTTTACTTACAGATAATCTATCACTTACTTACTGTAGGTGTCGCCAAAACCACCTGGAAAGCTAAGACATAGTTTGCATCTTTAAATTTCATATTGACCAATACATTTATCATTTACAACATTTACAAAGAAACAAAGAAACATGTATAGTTACACATTAATTAAAATAAATATATTTATTCTAACTAATGTACAGTATCTGTAGTAATAAAAACAATTTCAGAGTCTAAAGGCCACAGGCCAAAGGCACTACACCCGTACCCTATGGTAAACGTATACTCACTAAACTCATTTCAGTAAAAAAAAAAAATTAAAAGCAATAGCCTAGTTGACATGTTACTCTGGGTTTTTGCCTAATTTAGGAGACTGATCTTTATAATCAGGAATGTTTTCGTAGACTACTACACAAAAGTCAATAGGTCAGTCAGTTTTACCAACAGACTTTTAGAGACGCTCTAGAATCTACTGCTGCATCATGAATGCTTGACTAACCCAAAACTGCTATTCCTTTATGTCCAAAGATACCTTTTACTTGTCCACAGGAAGCACATAGTCAGTTATTTTAAGATAACTGTTCTATATTTTACACTGATGGTCTGTCTTAGTTAGACGTTTCTTAGTTGTGGTGACTCAGTAAAGTTAAGATTTTCTTTTTTTCTCATTTGGCTTCACTTCTGGGGAGCCTGCACAAAGACACATGATGAAACACACACACAGACACACACACACAAACAGTGTGGTCCAAACCATTGGCTTTAGGTCTATAATGAAGCCATGGTGTTGGTCTACCAAGGAGGCTGGAGAATCCAGCCAAGCCAGCCTGCGGTTCCATCCAGACACCCACCTCGCCTTAGCCAGCTACCCAGGCCTCAGAGCTCAGTCTCTGGGTGGGATGGTCAGGAGAGGGTGGAGGTCTGGGTAGGATGCGTCTAGATGTGGCAAGTGTGGCACACCATGTAAGTTAGTCACTTATGTGGTGCCACAGATGGGCGCAGGCTGCCTCGTTGCCTGGACTGCTCTCCTGGAGAGGAGCTCAGCTCACCACAGACAAGACCAAAAATCCACCCGGAAATCCAATAAAACTTTTTGTCTCTCTGTCTTTCACACAACACTACAATACATGTACCATGGATAATTCTAGCAGCATCTGAGACTATTTATGAATTTGCATACTCGTTGTTCCCCTCTGACACACGTAGACACACACACACACACGCACACACAAACACACGCACACACACGCACACACACGCGCACACACGCACACACACACGCACACACACGCACACACACGCACACGCACACCACAGTGGCTTTTCCTGTACACACAATACACCCACCACAATGACTTGGCAAGACCAGCCCTATAGCTGGGGTGTATATTTATTCCACAGCCATTTAGCATGGGTCTTGACAGCTCATCGTTTATGCCACCGTGGCGTGGCAAAATAGGGGCACCACTCCCTGTCTGCTTGCCCTCTGGCCTGTCAGCACATGGCACACCACAGCCTGAGTGACGGCCTGGCCAAACAGGCAATGTGGAAATGAAGGTGTTTCTATGTCTGTTTTAACCGACATCACGTCGCACTCCAGGCGTACCTGATAGGGATACTCAATCAGGTGCACCGTGAGCTACAACGTTTAATTACCCATGTTTACCTTAGCTCAGTGTGTCATATTGAGGAACGGTCATACGGTGAGGAACACAGATGAGGGAACACAGATGAGGTGCGTTCAGAATTAGCGAACGTTTGCGAACAAAAGCAAGGTTTGAGGAGGTAGTTCTCGGCGAACATGTGTTTAAGCTGGACAAAAGGTGACAGTTTAAATCTAAAATGATTTGATTTTTTACACAAATTGATTTACACAAATACAACTTCAAAACAAACACATCTGAACGCACCTCTGATCTTATGCTAGCTTCCCGCTATAGTGCTACTGTATCACGTTTGAGCATGTGCATACTTTTTCTACTATTACTGTCAAATAATGTGCCTTGGTGGATTTTATTGACAACAACGGGACCTTTGCTCAAAGTAATATCTCTCAACTAAGAAATTTAATGGTGAGTAAAGGGAAACCCTAATTATTCTGTACTTACAATGCGATACATTGTATAAAATGAGGGTAGGTTAGGTTTGTTTATGGGGTTGACAATAAACCAGTCTAAAAGTTCTTGTTCAGTCTCTGACGTGCCTGGTCTATATGTACCTCTGAGCATCCATGGACAAGATATCTAATTCAACATGCTTCTAAAAACCTTGTAATGGGTGAGTTATGTTCTTACAATGTCTGAAACCCTCTTAAAATAACCTTGTTTCATTTTTAGCGCTGTAGCTGTCAAAACTATATATATATATTTATAAACACAGTGACTTCTATGTGGTTTTGCATTCACATTATTGTGACTTTTCATTCACTATTACTCATCATGTGGGATTGGGGGCTGGCAGATTGTATAGGTTGATGTAACGACATCTTTGTCTGGGTGTCGTACTTAAATAATTAGCCTGTCTTTTAACCTTTAATCTTACCTAATTATTTTGCCTCATCAGATAAGAGCCCCAAGCTCAGTCTTATCATTACAACATTCATATATGAAATAGGAGCCTGTCCAATTTTCTACATCTCTCTTTCCACTATACCCCCATTTTTAACATCTCCTTCACACTTCCAGTCTTTCCCCCCCCCCCATTCCTCTTCCCTTTCTTATAGTTTTCTCACTGTGAATAACCGAAATGTCATGGAAGGCTGCTTGCTTTGTCTGACTATAATTGCATATTTGATAATGACACTAGGCAGACAGAGATGTAGATAAAGAGACAGGGATGAAGGCGCAGCGCTACAGAAAGGAAGACTGCGTCCCTAGAGTACACTGTGTTTCCATCTTAATTGACGACAACCAACAGTTGACTACAGAGCCCATGAGCATTAGTCTGTCAGCGTTTCAAAGGAGAGAAAGTTTGGAGTCGTTTGAGTAGAGATGACGCTTATGTCTGAGCCTGAGCCGGTGTCCAGCCACGCTGGTTTATGAGCACGTCAATCTGGCAGAGGCTAATTGGAAGACTGCTGTTTTCCTCTGTAAACAAAGCATTTACGACGTGTGTGGTAGCATCCAGCAAGCTATAGCAACGCTGTAGTTCTCAACGGCCGTAATGATACGACATTATAAAGCGCCAGATGGAGACATTGTAATCGTGTAGCAAGTAGCACGTCATTTACAGGGTTGGGAGACAGGGCTGAAGTCAAAAGCTCCAGCGTGCATAGCTAGCCATGAATTAAAGAGGGAGGCAGGGAGAATGGCTCTTTTGAATGCGTTGCCTAATTCTCTCTCTGGGCTCTGGGACGCCAAGCCCGATGTTAAGTGGCTTCGCTAGTTTATACAGCGAGGTTGGAGGGAAAATAAAAACATCACGCGAGAGCTACAATTACAGCCCTCGAACATGACAAGCGTCTGTTTTTGTGCTCTTGACTAAGGGCCCACTTTTAATGGTCGGTTCGGGCTGCAAGATAAACAAACAGTCATAGGGTTAGGGTAACCTCGTCTGCAAATGCAAGCCAGCCTTAGCCCATAAGCCAGCCCCAGCCAGTCAACCAGTCAGCCAGCCGGCAAAGCTAAGCTCTGCCGCAGTGCTAAACAGCAACAGCAGAAGCAGCGGTGGTTTTGGCGGCGAGGTGAATTACAGCGTGGAGCAAAGCTGTGGTTAGTACACAGTGCACTCACACACACTCTTTCCCTTTCACAACTACATCACACACATTCATGCACGTACAACACTACGCGAGTAAACATCTGAAGACATGGAATCTCAACCTATCTATCTATCTATCTATCTATCTATCTATCTATCTATATATATATCTATCTATCTATCTATCTATCTATCTATCTATCTATCTATCTATCTATCGTGGGTGGGGCCCTTCGTATGGGCCCGTCCCTAAGGTGTGATTTCTGGGCCGCCAGTCAAAATTACCTTTGCTAAATGTCTTGAGTCCAATAATCTTTTAAAAGATTGGTTATCAATCCTGAGGGGACCATATTGGCCAATGGGATCTCATTATACAGTACAGTGTTCCACATGAAAGAAATCCCATTGGTTCATATTTGTTGCATCATTCTGTATTTTCATCCCCTCCCAGACCTATGGGCATACACACAGAGAGTTTAGCTTTGTTTCCTTTTGTTTTTTTCTAATTCTGAATGATGCTACTGTCCATTTCCAGAAGAAATGTTTTCTTTATTATTGTTACAGTAAGTAACTGAATAAATGGAAGTCAGTGAAAATGTATCTTTGCAGTCCAACAATCACTGTGAACAAGGAAGTATTTTAATTATGTTTTATACTGTGGGATTTACAAAAACTGGGAAATACTTAAAAAGTTATGAGGCAGGCAGTATTGAGCCCATAATTCTCCAATACTGATGTTAGCCTCTTCTCACATATTGAATGACATACAGAATGTACACGCATACAATGGCTTGCTCCAACCTGTATAATGTATGCGGGGTACCATATAATGTGATTATTATGCATCATAACATTTCATTAATCCTATATAATATACTTTTTTTTTTAAGTGAAATTGGTGACATGCGATTATTTAGCATTTTATGACAGCCACAGTAACACTCATAAAAATGGCATTCACTGTGAACTCCTAGCATATATACTGATGTATTTGTTATATCCATGGCTGAACGCAGCCTCATGCTCCACTGACTTTGAATGCGTGCAAACCGTCTTGTCTTTGCTAGGCTCGCACCTGCCGCTGTGTTCCTGTAACAGACGCATCCATGCTACCGGGTCAACACGGAGGCTCCTGCTTCCAGTTACTGTGCATCTGCATGCATGCATGCAATGCTAATGCTAACAGGCATTAGCACATGTATGCGGACGCGAGCCATAAACACACGAGGAGACAGATGGACACAGCAAAGCACACACACACACACGCGCGCGCACAAACACACACACGCAGATACCCCCCCCAACATACACATACACAGACACCCCCACACACACACACACATGTACACACATACACGGACCCCCCCCCCCCACACACACACACACACACACACACACACACAAACACAGACACACCCCACACACACATGCGCACGCACACGCACACACACCTGCTGCTCACCCAGGGCTCCCCAGGGCCCTGTGTTAATGGACGGCAGTCCAATTACTGCTTTCACATTGGGACTGTGCTATCTCTCCACACTCAGTTCCCTAGACATGGTGCGTGTGTGCGTGTTTGTTAGGTGGTTGTGGGGTTAGCTGCTGTCAGCACTGAGCTCATTAGCAGACTCTGCCCTTCCTGTCATGTTACTTGCTGTGCAACACACTAGAAACACCCTCAGTTTCATGCAAAGCTGTTAAATACGGCACACCATTCCAAAGCACGTCCTTTCATCCAAACAGATACATTATAGTCAATGAGCATAATACAGTCATATTAAACATACGGTACTGTGTGTATATAAGTATATGTGTACATACTGGTGTACAGGATGTAATGTTGAGAGCAAAGGAAAATAAGTGAGAGAGACAGTGAAATTGTGTGTGCTTGAAGCAGGACACACCAGACAGATATACTTCCCTATTCAACCACCACAGTACTGGTTGAAAATAACGACAAGGAACTGTAAGCTACTGGCTTGTTCTCTCACACATTTGCATGCACCACACGCACGCAAACACTAACAAACACATACACAGACACGCACACATGAAGCAAAGTGAAAACACACAACAGAGCACTTTGCAGTGCGGTGGGTGAGGTATTCTGAGTCTGTGTTTTGACACAGCCTCGCTTGTGACGCAACCGGTGTTGTAGCATAAACTGTCTCTGTACTGAAGTGACCTCCCCCAACCACTTCCTCTGTGTGTGTGTGTGTTATATTTCCCCTGAGGCTTTGAGACTCCGGGTCTAAATGGAACACAGAGGAGCACACAGTCTTCAGAGAGAAAGACTGCTGTTGAGGGCGTCTGTAGCTCACAAACAAAGGCCACCTGTCTCTTGCTACAGCATGACAGACATGTTGTCTTCTTTGTGCTACACAGTGACAGGTAACAATACTCCAAGGACTCAATTAGCCATATGTTAACATGTGACTACATCATTTGTAAACATTACAAAATATTTTATGCTGTATTGCTGTTTTTTTTGACAAGACACTGTTCTCATATGTTTTTATATACGGTATAAATGGTAATGGTTGGAATAAACATTTGTTCATTTGTATGTAGTATGCATGTTTGACCCCTGGCGGTAAATTGATGTGATATTAATGTGTTAATAATGATCAGCTAATGACATGGTAATGTTGTGGTGACCTTATAATTTATTGATGCTACATAATTCCATAATATAACAATTAATACTGATTGAGCCATTAATAAACTAGATTAATTGATCATGAAGATGTACTGATGTATTTTGCCTTGCTGTGCAAATAAAGACAGCAATGACGCATGTTTAGTGATTACCATTATCACCCACATTGAGAGAGGTTACAAAATATTACATAAATCCATGAGTACCCATGATAAATTTAAAGAAGAAATCTATTATAGTTTGTCATCATAAGCGCAAAGAAAATATACAATGAGATGATCAGCCAACCTTGCCCTATAACAAACAAATCCAGATTTGCATAAAAAATAATACTCTGAAGACATACAGTATACACACAGTACATAATGCTCTAAATATGTATATAACTCATATATAACTCATGAGTTATAGGCTACACAGTGTGTGTCAGCAGTATAGGCTTGTGGCTTGGGGGTAGAAACTGTCTCAGGGTGTGCAAGGAGAACGAAAGGTCTCTGAGTACACATCCCTGGGGGGCACAGGTGCTGAGGGGCAATGTGGTGGTCCAGGGACAGCTGCACAGTGTGGGGTTGATGTGCAGGTGCCTGAGCTGGCTTTGGATGCCACAGTGGTGTTGAAGGTGCAAGTATACTATAATGTATACGTTAAAGTATACTTTAACGTGTTCCTGGCTCAGTATTGTCTGAGGGGCTGTTTGGCCTGTGAGCTTTTACAGTACCACCACTTAGACTCATAATGATTACAATGACATTGTTTTAAAATATGGCTATTAATGGATAGTTGCTTTACTATAGTTCTAGTATTAGAGCATCCATAGAGAGTGCCATGTTATTAAAGTAATATCTCAATTAAGGGAACATTAAAGTCACCTTCACATGATGCGCTGGCTGTGCTGTTACTTTATAATGGGGAGAGCGGTGACTCCCAACTATGCTGTACCGTTACTTTTAGTGTCGCACATATCTTGAGACTTTCACCTTGCGATGCGCTCAAAGTTCAATTATTTCAACTTTGACCTTGGGTGCCGCTAACCTTTAAAAGCGCAACTATTGCGATAACAGCGGCATGCGGCATGCGCCATGTGGCATGTGGCGGCAGTGAAATTACGAACGAATCCATTTGTTAGCGTAATAGTCCTCACTGTTTCTCCGGTTAAGAAGGGTTAGTTTACCCTTTGATTAGCAGCCTTATATGGTTATAGTCAGATGTTAAAGTGTAGACGACCTGTTGGTACAGACAGCGAAAATAAAATAATTTATATTATAATCAGTGTTGGGCAAGTTACTCAGGAATGGTAAAAAGTTACTAGTTAATTATTACTCCTTGAAAAAGTAATAATATTACTTTACTTATTACTGGGTATTAAAAGTAATGAGTTACGTACATTAAAAGTTTCAATGCAATATTACTTTCACTATCACTACCCTGCCTCGCCCCTTCTGAAAATAACAGCCTGTGAAGCCACCTCATTTTAGAGATGAATCCTCTTTATTGGAACAATAATGAACCTTATGAGTCAACAATCAGCAATCAATGTCTTCAAGTGAAAACATTGCAGCCTCTCAAACCAGATGATTGGACAGGTCGGTTCAATTAGCCTACCCTAAGTTTGCTAGGACCAGAAATATTGTTCTTGTAACTAATTAATGCAACATTACTTAGTGACTTTTGATTAGTAATTGTAATTTTATTACTGTTTTGGAAATAGTAATTACACTTGTTACTGAAAAAGTAACAATATTACAGTAACTGCCCAACAATGATAATATACAGGTACTTTTTATATTGGCACCAACGGTTTACAAACATAATATTGGTTTATCCGAGATCAAGAGAAGATCAAGAGAAAATTAAAAACATGTCAGAAGAATAGTCTGAAATATTCATTATTTAGCAGGGCTAGCTAGCAGGAAGTCTGTTCTTCGAACTCCGGTAGTGTAGCGTCCTCATTGTCTAGAGACATGGTGAATCTGCGCTGAATACTCTGCGCCTTACCTGGTGGCGAGTGAAGAGCACATTTCTTATCATGTAAAGGCGCATTGGATTCAACTCTGTCCGGCTGACCACCTAGGCTGCTAAATGTTAACAGAGAGCTGTGTCAGAGGGGTTAGGGCAGGCGGGAGGATGGGCAGAGACAGTCACCCAAGCCAACCCCTAGCTAGCCAGTCGATTGCTCAGTGGAGCTGAAAATGTGTTCTCAGATCTCTGGCTGACATGCTGTCTGTCCTTTGGGGTTAGAGTGTTTGGGTTTGTGTGTGTGTGTGTGCGTGTGTCATGAAGCACGATATTTGAGTGGCAGAAATCCACAGCGCTCATCCTTGACTGGGCAGCTAGATGTGTGCATGTGTGGCATAAAGGCCATGGACGAATGTGCACGTCACGCAATGATATTGTTAATAAGCAGTAGGGCGACTGCTTTAATAGATAGACACAGTGAAGAAAATGGCGGATCATACAAAGTATTTGCTCATTGTCGCAGTGAAGCGCAAGGTTCCAATTAAGAGTATCGCCATATTGGTAAAGTGGCTCATTTGCCACATGCGCAATACAAACAGAAGATTACATTGCAACATGCGAAACTGGAGTTCCCAACCTCAAGCCTTGTGCATGTGTGGTGTAGTACAACTTAAAATAACAGGATTTTTTGTTTTTGTTTTAGGCACCTTTTGATTAATATTTAGCATTTACATTAAAAGTAGGATCGATGTTGGGCTCGTTAATGCTTGATAATTTTATTAAGCACCATATGAACCAAGTGTGGCACCTGAAAAAAAATGCTGTGGAGCAGGTAAACCGATAATTAATTTATTAATGGGGTATAAATTGTATTTATGCATGTATTGCAGTTGGTCATATAATAGGCTGCAGTACCACCCGTCGCCACACGTCACGGCTGCTTCAAGCCTAGAGTCAGACCTTGCCCCCCTGGTTGTGATGCTGTGTACTGACGCCATTTTAAAGGTATCCTTCAGCGATATAAAAACAAAACACTTTCTGTCAATATCTCTTCATTATCTGATGTTTCTGCACAGCCTTGGCTCTGTAAAGAGAAACACAATCAGCGTGGTGCGTGCCGCACCACACAACACTATCCCAGCCTTGACAATGTGTGTCCAATGTGTGGGGCGGAGCTTCTGAGGGAGCAACCTATGGCACTGAAAAGAGAGGTGTTTTGACTAGTAGGACAAATATCAACATGCTTTCTCCAGCATCTCTGTCTCCACCTTTAAACCTCATATATGCTCTGAAATAGGCCATAACCCACAGAGACATAGGCTATAACCCACAGAGAAAGAGGGGAAGTCATGGACACACACATGGAATGCTTGGAAGTGTGATTTTAAGAGAGAACATGTCATGTTTCAAGCCTGTGTGTATGTGTTTCATGCTTCAGAGATGCAGTGAAGCATCTCTTGTCTCCTGGAACACTGTGTCAGATTGACCTTGGGCTGACGGGCCTGGCAGTTCACTGGACCCAGCCTGCTGTGTGTGTGTGTGTGTGTGGAACTGAATGGTCATGCACGCATGTGTGATGATGTGTGTGAATATGGTTGAATGCGTTCATGTGTGACTTGGTCTGTATGTGTGTGTGCCACACGTCCATTGGTGTGTGTGTGTGTGTGGAACCCCTGGGGAAGCGTCCCGTCTTGACAGTCCGTGTAGCCCCATCACATCACTGTCACGGCTCTCTCCCACTCGGACGAGTGACGGAGGACGTCCGTGGGGAGAGAGGAGGAATGACGGACAGAACGACACATCAAAACAGGCTCAATAGGTGGGGACAGGCTGGGACACACTCTTGTCTGTGCATGGGACAGGCTGGGACTCTCTTATCTGTGCATGGGACAGACTGGGCTTGAGTGTGCCGGTCCAAGCTGAAAAAACACAAACATCACATCTGATACCAAACTAGGGATTAGCATGACTATACTGCTTCTTGAGAGGTAGACAGTCTGCAGCAATATATGTACTCATATGCATGAGGCAGTTAGTGTAATGATTAGGACAGCGGTTAAAGTGGTTAACTCACAGTTTTAATGTATTTAGTTTGATTACTGACATGCCTGGTCTATCTGTATGTATCCTTGAGCAACATTTCAAATCGCTATCTGCTCAATAATGCTTAGAAGAAAATACAGAAACAAGAATGAGGCTCCATTCCTATTCTTACAAAATACACTGGTAACATTTCCCATCAAAACCATCCCAAGACACATTTGATGTTTATGTGGCTAATTTCTGTTTTGTTTCACATCATTTGACATTACCAGAAGCTGCGTATTGTGCAACATTGCAGCTCGGTTTTTAACACACTGCTGACAGTGCTTATACAGTATAATATAATGTAAATATATAACTACATGTAGAAACAAAAGAATAAATGAATCCACATTTCACCATAAAGTGGCCAAGCATTATTGATAAAATGAATAAAAGTAGAGTTTAGTGCTGGAGAGGGTTTTGCTGTAAGGTATGGAATATGTTTAAGTCAATGACCTTCGTATTTGAGTACCAGGCAAAGAGAATAGGAAATCAGTGGTTCTTCAAAAAATGTTCACGTTACTCACCCAAAGACTACACTTTCTGAGTGTCATGTGGTTATGTTCTGTTTTTATAGAAATAATGCTCAATTCTGCACTTGACTTCTGATTATCTAGAGTGTAAATCTGTAAAAGAATATTCTATTCTATTCTATTCTAAGTCTATTTGCCAAGACTGAACAGGGAAAAGCATATTACTCTTAAAGACAGCATATAAAAATATATACAATCACAGATGCATTACTCAGCTTAATTCACAAAAAAACGATATAAATATACTATATGAGAAAAAAAAGAATGTACACATTCCTAATATCTCTCAGTCCGGTGGTTTCTCCAGTTGAGGCAGAACTAAGCCGACAGTCTGATGAAATATTTGCATGCACGCTCCCAACCACATCTCTGCATTGTCTTCTTCTGTCTGTAACCGTGGCGACACCTGTGCTGATCTCATTAAGACGTCCAACGAGGGAGCCGCTCACTCAGCCTTGGCAACAGGGCTAAGTAGCTCTCGAAGGAAACCAAATTATAGGCCTAGTATGTGAGGACACCTTAGTAGAAGCTCTAGCAGCCCACACTGTCTCAGCTCCCAGAAGCCTAATGCCTGTGCACTTCTTCCATGCAGTGATTGTTTTTCCATCATGGCCTATGGAGTTTCACTCTCATAAATTGCCTTTTAAGCCGCTCAATCATTTAACAAGATCCACTCTTGTATGCGCCAATATGAAATCCTTGTGTTGTGGATTCCAGTTTATGCATCCCAAACGTGATGTTTGGCCTTTCCAGCGAATGTGATCTTGATCCGTTTCAGAGTAATGATTTACTAAACCGCACAGGGTAAACTTTGGTGACATCATTTCCTTCTGGAGTGTTGTCTGTGAATGTAATCAGGTTGTCCAATTATACTGGAACCCGGCTTGTCCACAAAGTGTGCTTGGGGGACTGAGGAAGTGGGGACTCTTGGCTTGTTGGCCCTGTCATCTGCTGCTTTTAATCGAGCTATCTGGAGAAACGTATCCAGGCTGTGTCTGCACTTCTTCATCCAACCCTTTTATGTGTTGACGTTGGAGGCCTTGATACCCATGGCTTTTTCAACCTTTGCTCAAAATGTGGAGCCCAGATGGCCAATAATTATTTCTTTGTGTGCCTGTTGGCTGGGAACCAAGCTTCTTTACAAGATTGGTGGGGGTTGTTTTTTTAAACACTCAGGATGGTCCAGCAGTTTGATCCAAATGCAAGAAATAAAAATGTACACACACACACCCACACACACACACACACGCACACACACACAGATAATAAAAAAAGAGAAAAGACGAAGATGATGACTTGCTTCTCAGCTTAGCTTTTCACATGACTTAATCCTATTAGCCAGGGGACTAAATATAACAATTTGTTTTGCGTTTGCCATCAGTGCCGCTTATCATAATTGGTTTTGTTGGTCTGGGCGTGGCAGACACACTGCACACAAATGTAATGGCACAAGTGCATAATTAGAACACTATACACAAAGCCTGTTTAAGATCTTCATTGTCATAGACAAATTAGAAAGTTATTATCAGACGCAGTGGACTAATCATTTTACTCGTTTATTTTGATTTGTCACATCGTTCGTGTGTGTGATTGAATGCATGATTACACAAGAAATGCTTATGGAAATGGCATTGAGATTTTAATTGATATTGTTATATAAGGGCTAGGATTCAGGAAATTAGCAAATGCAGGTGATAGGGAACACAGTAACACCAATCGATGTGTGAGCAGGCAGGAAGACATGTCTGAGTATTGCACACATTAAGGTCTCCACACTTCCTGCATATGGGAGAAGGCTTTCTTGTTGCGTGAGACGCTAAGCCAATTTAGGCTTGCAAAGCTCACTCTCAAAGTGTTCATTGCTTCTTTTTTTTATTACACTTTTTCAAATATCACCCACTCTCGCCATTACCTCTAGTATTTTGCAACTGTCCATCTGAATGCTTTCTGACAGAAGATGCAGTCCTAAAGTATTGCATGATTGTTAATAGAAGTGTGCATTTCAACATTGTCCCAACACACACCACTCAGTGCAATGTTCTAAACATGGAGAGGGTTTGTGTGAAGTCCATTTGGGGAGGGTGGGGGGATATAACAATGTGTTTCCCTGAAAATAAGTGGGGAAACATATAAGGGAAACCTAAATGGGCTAGAATGTGTTGTTTCAGGCAAGGTCATAGAATTACCTTTTAGAGACGTGTCTCGTTGGTGCCTCTGGAGACACATAGACTGTTGTAGCATTATTGGCAGACGTGATGGATCATCACAGGCATATTTAGACTGTACTTTGTACCTTGGGTTTCATGTGAAGATATAGTAGAAGATGAGAGGTGCTGTTGCTGCTTCAGATCAAAGCTAATTAGCATCATAGGATTATCAACACAGTGACCGGTTTGATGTGGTACAACAGGCTTACTCTGGCATGAGTCTGTTTTCTTTTCATTATTTTCTTAGTTTCCATTTTGTTTTAAATTCCAAATTGTTTTAAATAAATTGCATGGACTACGAATACTTTCATTGACACACCATAGACAACATTTTATTCTCACAACATCGAGAAACATAATTTCGGTCTCTGGATTTTGCTTGCCCCTGGGGATCCAATTTCCTCCTCTTGGTCAAAGATAAACAACACAGCGGTGCCCCTAAAATAGCGGTTCTCAATTTACATGTCATCAAGCAGAGCTGTGTTTCCATGAGCAGACTGGACTGTTTTAACATATGGAAGCGTTAAGCATACCCGCCAGTCACCATGCTTCACCCCAAATCACGTTACATGGCTCACACGGTGAGGCCCACACCTACCTACAAGGAACTGCTAAAGAAAACGTACCTGAATAAATCCCCTCATTGCTTTGCACATTCATAATTACTATGCCCTATCCAGCGGTTTCATGCTTGCATGCTTGTGTGCCTTACTATACAGTAAATTGATTGTTTTTTAAAAAGTTATAGCATATCATATTGCATACAAATACAATACAAAGAAAACGTAAATGGTGTTAAAACATATTTGCATATTTGTACTGTAAAACTAAATTAAAAATAATATTCAAAATAAAACTTTTCTCAAGAGCCTTTCTGAAATCTTCCCACGATCCACCATGAAAAGCACTGGCCTATGTGAGCTTGCATTGTGTGGTAAAGCACCATGTGGTGAGCCCTGGGAGGCTGTTGGTCACGTTTTATCTGCTCGGGGCTGGGAGATGGGATGTCATTCACTGACATCCACTTGAACCCTGCTACCAAGGAGACCCAGGTACTCCCCAAATCCCAATTAATGTGAGAAACGGTTGAAGAGGTTGCCCTTGACTCTAACTGTGACGGCTTAATTGTATCTTGGTGAGGCTTCTCTGCCAACCTTCTCTACTTGACACCTCTGTGCTCTTGACTGAACTGAAAGATTTCTTTTACATATTCATTTTACTCAGGCTGAATATAGTATAATATAATGCTAATGTCTTGAGCTCTAGGCATGCTAACCACTAGGCATCTGCTGTGTATCTGCATCTGTTGAACATACTAAGATAAAAATGAGGGATTTCACATTTGGTCAAATGTGGGAATTTTGATGTGTGAAGAGAAAATTGCATCATGCAATCATTTTAAACACCCATGTCCTATAGTACATTTGAACATAGCACACACACACATCTATGGTATGGTACATTTGTATATTACCTACATGTAATTATTACCCTATAGCATATCCTGTTTACTGAACTAGACAAACCATCATGTATCACAATGGCTGAACTTCAGTATTCCCAAACACACTTTGTGGTGGCACGGCAAAGAATTGTGAAATCACAAAATTCCAGATATGAACCAATATCATCACGTAAAATGCACGCAGGGTGTAAAAGTAAAACTATAATATATATAATATATAATATATATAAATGTATGGGCAACTATACATTGAAGTGCATTGTGTTATTACTTTGTCTTACATCAGTACAATCTTAAAGAAATCATCAGCCTGAATGGATTTTTTCATGAGTAATGTAAATAATAGAGATGTATTTTACAAGCAGCTGTCAGCTATACATGTAAAAGCATTCCTTGGCAAAGTGCAATGAGGTGGATTGGCAGAGCAGAACACAAAGTATTCGCTTTCAGTATTAACAACTCATTGCACTTTGTACGTCAGAGAAACACAAATGAAAATGGTGGCTCTGTAGGGAGTTGAATTTTATCAAGTTGTTTCCTTCAAATGAACGATACTGAATGTATGGCTATATTAACTAAATCACTAAATTGTTTTTAAAAGTAAAATACATAGCCTCTCTAAACTAAAGATAAGTGAGACAGTGTTGTATGGCTACATATGATAATTATAACATTTTGATAGAGTTTGGGTTGAGGAATATGGAACTGAAATAGTGGCTGCTATAATGCACCTTGCAGTACAAGTAGCTCGCTGCAGTCACCAAAGAGCTTGACTGCTACCTCTCAGCACCCCTCTCTAGCTATGTCACCCATAGCTAGAGAGGGGTGCTGAGTGCTGTCATCCCCTCTAAGCCCTGCACAGAGTTATCAGCTCTTTGGGTGCTGGGGGCTAAGGAGGACCACTGGCTGGGCCTGCACATGCCTCCCTGATGACATCATCATGCCCAGGGGCCTTCACTTCACGTGATGTCTTTTGTCAACAACTGGGCTCCCATCTCACTACTGGTATTCTAATCAGTTGTTGAGTGGCTAGACAACTACATGATTAGAAATGTGCCTGCTTTTGCATTGGTTTGCTACGGGGAAAGACTGTACACAAATACAAACACGTCACCGTAGAAGGAGAGAGTTCATTTTAAAGTGATTAATCCCCTAGGTTGTCATGATATGATGAACTCTATAGTAATGACACCATACAGTAGGCTACCTGCACACATTCACACACGCATGTTAAGTCCCCTTATTAGCCCCTGCTGTTGAACACACTAAGTGGGTTGCCACCATATAAGTGAAAGAGCTGCTCACTTAAACTGAGCGGAGAATATGGAGAGAGATTGAGAGAGAGACAGATTGAGAGAGAGAGAGAGAGAGAGAGAGAGAGAGAGAGAGAGAGAGCATGATTGGCAGTGGGCTACCAGGCAGCTCAGTGATAAGTGGACCACTGGAGAGCTACGAGTAGGGAGAAACCTGATAGCAGCGCGGCAGCACTCGATATGTTAGAGGTGAAGGCCTATTATACTGACAATAGCATTACTTTTAAGTGGACAGCTTGAAGATATTAACACAAGGCATTGTTTAGCTGTATCCGTGTGTGTGTGTGTGTGTGTGTGTGTGTGTGTGTGTGTGTGTGTATGCTTGAAGTGCTAATAACAGGAAAAGCCATGCAGGTGCAAAGGGAAAACATTACCAGTAAATAGTGGTGAAGCACCATTAGTGCTTCTTTGTTTTACTTTTAAATCTCATAAATGCTGATGACATTTTTAACATAACTTCTGGAGGGTCTTTATCCACAGCAAAATAATATAAGTGCATCTGCACATTATCTAGCTTTTTCATGTGTTTTTCTGGCACTTCTATCTGCAAAACAATGATTCGCCAGACATGTTTGACATATCCTGTAAGTGATTTTCACCTTCAAAGGGTCATATCCCATTTATTGAAAATTAACTTCAGGTTCAGGCTTCAGGTTGTTTTCCTAAGCCATATATTTGTATTAAATTGAACTTGAACCCATTTCTGTTTGCTAGCAGGTTAACAGCATGTACAGGATCATTATTTGGATGATTTTATCTAGAATGTTAATTTCATACCCTATAATTCACATGAGAATGCGGTACTTACTGCACACAGCTTGAGAGCTACGTGCAATACCTTACAGTGGGTTGTGAGTGTGCTGCTATGGGTAGAGTGTGGCAATAACAGATATTGATCAGGCTAAATGATAGCCTTCTCCACGTGCTGAAGGGCATGTGCTGAGCAAGTCCGGACGTTATCTGACGACCCGTGAAATCGATGGACCGCCTGCAATCTCCCAGGTGATTTACCGCGTCCATTTATCACACTGGGGTGAGCATGTGCACGCACAATAACAGTACACCGTGCACACCAACACACTACAGAGGCAGTGACCAATAATACACAGCAGCAATTTCATCTCATGTATATACACACATGAATGCAAATACATCATTCAGCCTACATCACTCACACAGTATGTGTGGGGGTTTGTTCCCTTGGAAACCATATTCTGCTCTAGTCCATAATGAACTCTGTTCTCGGGTGACCTGCTGAGTGCCTGATGAAAAGAAAAGGAAAAAAGCAGAAAGCATTTGAAATTCCTCTAAGATATCATGTTGTTCCCATATTCCAGGTAGATCATATTTCCTGAATACTTACGGGCATTTTATGTTATAATATGTAATAATATAATAGTAAATTGGCAATGAAATTAATACATATCGAAACAGAGGATGGATATCAATGGCAGGATTCAAATATATGCACATTTATTAATTTTAAATGATGAACTATGTAATGTCAAACAAATTCAACTGCATGCAAAATACAGTGCATGGGTTTCATCATTTTTATATAGAATAAAACAATTGTGTTTAGTAACTATGTCATTTAAGAATTATTCTGCCAGTAATCATGGAGTGTCAAGGGTTTTCAACAGATCTCGTCTCAGTGGGCCGGAACAACACTAGTTCACATTAATGCAGTGAGGTTTATTGCTAAATTGTTATTTCCTTAGAAGGCTAATAGGCCTAAAGCTCATAACAATGATTACATCAGCATACAATATCTCTGTCGTTATGTGTTTACATGTATGTTATCCGGTAGACTACACAGCTGTCAGGGGACAGTTTAATGACCTCAAACTGGAGCTCGCGAGATCAGGATGGTCTCATGAGGCTAGCAGTGTTGCTTTACAATGTTTAATAAGGTACCGAAGCTGGGTGGAGTTACATATGTAAGTGTGCTGAGTGCTGCATTATATTTTATGACTATGGTGTTCTTGAGTTATTAAAGTAAATAGAAATGTTGACGTATGTGTTACAAATGTTTCAGTGTGCACCATTCTGCTGTTGAAACACAGAAAAAAGGTAGTCGACACAATGTACAATGATGGAGAAAATTGAGAAATTGTCGCTAACTCCACTCATTCTATGGTTGTATTCTTGTTCATCTAATGCAAGAAACTATCTGATGTGGTCACACAACATGGTGTGACAAGACAGACAGTTCTTTGGCAACCTCTCAGTGGTTGTGTTATCATTTTGTTGCAAGTGGCACAGTGGGTTTCACCAGCACACACAAGCTCCCCTTTCACACTTCAGCAAAGGACAGAAGAGGGTCACTTTGTTGACCTGCTTTTTAGAGCAGCCACTTTGACCATAATCACCAAAAATAACATCAACCCTCTAAAGAGCTACCCTGCACACCAGGACACATGAGTGTTGACTAAATGAGCACATTAATCACAGGCCACAACAGACAAACCCATTTGGAATGTATTACAATTAAACAATTATATTATGCTCAAGAGATCAATCTGTTGTGTAATTTTCAAGAAACACTAACCCAACGATAGTCAATAAAATGTACTGTTATCATAAAATATAGTTGACATTTTCTGGCTGTGACACTGTTAATTCTTGCAAAATGGATATTAGATCTATGATGAAATAGATGTAAAAAATTGCAGACACAATTTGTGTTTTAAAAACACACACACACAAACAGCTAATGGAAAAAAAAGTGTAGCAACAAGAGTACTCTCCATATTTTATCTTGTCCAGCGATACTACTCATGTCTGCATTTGTCTCTTTTAATAAAGCCCTTTCATCGCGTTTGCATTGATTACAGGCTGATGAATCACATTTATATACTCAGGCACCCTATTCAAGTCTGCAACCCCCGCACCACACACTGGGTCCATTGTGGCCAGGAATGTGTCTCCTTTCATGGTCTGAACTCGCCTATGAAAGCGTGTCAATAATCCAGAGACAGCGGGCACTCCACAATACCGCCACAGCCGTTCCACCAACCAGAACTCTGTGGAAATAGACCCTAATTTTACGCTTCACTAAGGGAAAGCCCTAACTGACTGTTGTGTTGTAAAAGAGTGCATGGCTTAATGGATGACCCAATAGATCTGATGGATGCTAACAACTGAACAGCCACAAATATGAGAATGCTTACAAGAGAGGAAATTCATTCACTAATCTATGTTAGCCCTTTGAAGCAGCATCCAAAGGTCTTTATGGGTAACCTTCACACATCCATGTACTGCCAAATGTGTTAAGAGCAGCTTTATGGCTTTGCACAGCTCGTCCACACACAACAAGGCCTTCGAAGGTCTTGTTGTGTGCGCCTTATTCTGTCTGGGGAAGTAGCAAGATGCTTGTGTATTACAGAAGCCGGAACTAGTGTTGTAGGCTGTAGAGGCTGTGGTTTTTGGTACCAGGCATTTGTTTGAGCACAGAATGTGATACCACAGGCAGAACAAATGGGATTTTAGTCTTTAGTGGCCACTAAAACCATTGAAAATATACAACTGTTATATTTATTTTGGGACTGGTGTGTTGGTAGGACAAGGTATGGGGTGCTGCAAGACTCCAATGGTCAGGCTTGGGCTGACATGCAAGGCAAAGAACCAATCATTGCTCTGTAAAGAATTAAAACCACCTCTGCAAATAGCCCCAGTGTTTGTGCAGTGCTTAGGGTGGGAGTTTCACAGCGTCTGGGGTTCCAGTGTAAATAAACAGTGTAGGGGTCTACAAGGGTGAAAAGGCCCCCCCTTGTCCCAGAGGTGAAGCCTACTCCTTTGTTGACGACTAATCTCAGCCACTTTCTATTGAGTGGAAGGAGAAGTGGGTCTGTGTGTGTCCTATACATCTAGGGTCTTCTGAGTGTTCAGACACAACCTTATGATAATAAACACTGTTTGTACATACCGCTTGAATGTCTCATGTCGCAGCCACTGTGTAATGTCCAGTCAACTCACATCATTGGCCCATACTTAACAGCTCACATGTATTTACGTCAGTAGTTTTTTTTTTGTCCCATACCATACTATACCTACCTGCCATCCTGAGAACCCTTGCAAGAAGAAAAGTGAAAAATATCACTGGAATCTGCCTGAGCAGACATGAATCAACTACTACAGTATATGCCATAGCCTGGCTTCTTACAGAAGGATTTGGATAGGGTACTGTAAATAATAAGTAAGCTAAACTGAACTTGTGCATTGTGTTTTTCACATCTACTGCATTGTATCCATAATCAGACATATTAAAGCACACACAGAAACCCATATTAGAGACAATGTGGTACAAATACACATATAATGTTGCTAATGCTAAATGTAAATGTTATATTATATAGTGGATATACTGATGCTTTAGTGTTCAAATCATAGGCTGAAATACATCCCTGGGTCTGTTCCTTGGTGAATAAAAGGCACCCACTCACTCATCAGAATTAAGTCTAGATCTGACTAGATCAAGGACAGGAGCCCATTCATTTTCATTTGGTTTCAGAAACCAAATTTTAACATACAGTATAGGGTTGGATTTAATTTCGTTTATGTATTTATTTACCATCTTTTTTATTATTATTATTATTATATATTTATTTAACCAGGAAAGATTAAGCTTGCCTAATAGTTCTCCATCTTCTTAGCGCCGTCAGCCAAATCACACAGACTGAAACTGACCAATGACATGTTGCTGTTTCACCACTTCAGGCAACTTCAGTAACCATACGGAAGTACATGGATTCTTTGCAGTATAGGCAGAAACAAAATGGACATCGCCTAAATCTTATAAGAAATAAATGTTTAAAACGCAAAGGATCTTTCTAACATCTTGATGTAATTTGTGTGGTGACATGGGAAATTAAAAAAGTAGCATGATTTACACAATTACCTTTTATGCAACCCTGTCTGTTGCAAAAAACATTTTTAGACAGGAAAATTATATATTACTATGGCCTTGTATATAAATTAGGCAAATTTCAGACAAGCATTTCACATAATATGACAAAAGTGGTATGACAAAGCAGTTTGTTCATATATTTGCATCACAACACAATGTTAATTACTTACCACTGGGAAATTGTAGAAATGTGAATTGGTTTCTTAAACCTAAGTATTGTTTTGTTCCCTGCCCATTAAAGCCATGCAGCATCCCGGGAGGCATGTTTATTTTACTGCACATTATTATGTATTTATGTAATGTGTGTGCATTATCTATTGCATGTTCTGTATGTTTGGATTGTTAGCAATGCTATTTTACATTTCAAGTGTTTAATCAAACACTACAATAATTAATGAACAATTATAATAACATAATTAATAATACATATATCTTACAATAATTATGTATTTAGTCTCCTGTAACAAAAGGCTATTCAATAGAAAATAATAAGTCCTAGGTACATTTCTTGTCATGAGTTCTTCATTGTTAGATACCCCCCAAGTGCCTAAATGCAAGATAATGACATCATGCTGCCATCAAAACATTGATTTAATCTTACCACTTAAAGAGAGAGTAATCATGTATATTCACCTTCAAGACTTTCTCATTATGCATCCATAATACTATATAGGCCTATAATATATA